>JAIUZE010025044.1:0-17422 GCA_022085475.1 Heliosperma pusillum | reverse complement strand
GTCTAGGACTAGGATGTTTTCCTACCTTGTGTAATAGCCTCGAGTTACAGAAGTAGACTATTGAATGTACTAAGAACTTATGCCTGTTTCTAGACGTATTGGTCTTTCATGTTTGATGATTCTATGAATCTTAGAAGGTGAGATGCAAGCCGGCTAAGGTTGATAGAGTTTGGATTACCGGATGTTAACTGATTCACAAGATATTATGTTTGATTAGGGTTTGAGTGTATCATGGCCATGTTAAAGGTAACCTCTGAGCTAGCATACCAGCTTCCCTACCTCGTATTATAGATTGTTAACGGATTCACATGATAGCTTTCTTATGCTAGGTTATATGTTAGTTATTTGTTTCATAACATGAAAAGCATATCGTATATGTTAAGTTTTGTATTTTCCATATACATCTCTTTTATGTTATTCATGTTTTATTAAACTCGACATTTCGTGGCTGGGAGAACTCGGAGGTACTCCCCACTGACTGTGGCTTCCGTGTTTATATTTAATGCGGTGGGCAGGTTTGTGATGCATACTTGGGTACATTGACGAGCTAGCGAGTGAAGTATTACCTTGGACCTATATTCGGTTCTTAGGATTGTATATTATTATACACTCTTTTATTTCAGTATTTATACGGGAAACATGTCTCCCGTTTTGGATATTTCTTTTGTATAAAGTTATTTCCTTTTTGTTATGAACCTTTTTATTTAAGACACCTTTGTTATGTATTATCATCTTTTATTTAGTTAAATTATTTTTTTTCTTTCCGCAAATTTGAGGGTGTCACATTTCTTATGTGTGGTGACATCCTCCCCCACTTCTTTACCTAATATTGAAGACGTACCCGTGGACGTGACTTTCCCAATGTATGTTCCGAAGAATTTCCCGGGATTCCTCCTGAGCGTGATGTGGAACTTTCTATTGACCTTGTACCCGGAATCGGTCCAATTGCCAAATCCCTTTACCGCATGGCTCCTACCGAATTGAAAGAGTTGAGAAAGCAAGTTGATGAGATGATTGAGAAGGGATTTATTCATCCGAGTGCCTCACCTTGGGGTGCTCCCGTGCTCTTTGTGAAGAAAAAGAATGGTTCTATGAGGCTTTGAATCGACTACCGTGAACTTAACCGGATGACAATAAAAAACAAGTACATGTTCCCAAGAATTGAAGACTTGTTTGATCAACTTAAGGGTGCCTCTACGTTTTCGAAGATTGATTTGAGATCCGGTTACCATCAAATCCTCGTTCGTGAGTCCGATATTCCCAAGACCTCTTTTAGTACAATATATGGTCACTTTGAGTTCAAGGTGATGCCGTTTAGGTTGACAAATGCTCCCCGCTATTTTCATGAACCAAATGAACCTCACTTTTAGTGAGTTCCTTGATAAGGGTGGGGTGTTGTTTATTGATGACATCTTGATCTTTTCTAAGTCCAAGGAAGAGCATGTTATTCACCATCGTACCATTTTGGGAGTTCTTCGACGACAAAGGTGGTTTGCTAAGTTTTCCAAGTGTGAGTTTTGGTTTCAAAAGTATCTTTTCTTGGGCATGTGATTTTTAAAGAGGGTGTTATGGTAGATCCTTGGAAGATTAAAGCCGTTGTTGAGTGAAAGAGTCCTACCGACGTTGGAGAAATCCGAATTTTCTTTGGTTTAGTCGGTTACTACCGCCGCTTTGTTAAAGACTTTTCCAAGCTTGTCAAGCCAATGAATCATCTCTTGAAGAAAGAAACCAAATTTGTGTGGAGTGAAGCTTGTGAAGCCGCGTTCCAAGAGTTAAAGAAAAGGTTGACTACCGCCCCCGTCTTGACTTTACCCGAAGATGGTGTTGACTTTGATGTGTTTTGTGATGAAAGTCCATAGACCTTAATTAGACTCCTCTAATTAGTTACTAAATTACTTGTTAATTTAGTATTTAATGATCTATGTAACATGCATGCAAATATAAAGACATTTATTTAAAAGAAGAAATTTCCTCACATTGATATGGAAATTAAATGGGCACAACAAGAACTCCTTCTTGTTGTTCTTGAGCTATAAATATGGATGAATAAGAACAATCTACAAAATAGAAGACCTCCTCCAAGTTGCATCAAGATGATACCAAATAATCTATTCTTATTACTAACTAGATAATAAGATAGATATTATGCTACTAATATTAGTATATATTACTACACTAGTAATACTTAGTAAATATTAGTATTATGAGAGTTTTAGTGAGAAGAAGAGTTTTTGAGAGATGTATGAAAAATAAGCAAGAAATGAACAACAAAAATGAACCACCATATTGCCCTTTTATAACCAATCTGGCCGGTCCATGTAGCCTCACAAGAGACTAATTTTGCTTATTTTAATTCACATGCAAAGTGGTAGAGTGTAGTGTTGAGTGTAATGATTTTAGGTTTACTATTCATGTCATAATCACATGTAACTTGTGAGCATAAACAAAAGCAACCATCATCACCTCACCATCACTACTTGATCGGCCATGTGAGGCCTTATTTGGTCCATTTTGATTTTTGATATTTGTCCCACAAATACTTATTAATCATATGCTTAATTATCTTATATAATTAAGTGTTAATTTGATCATATAACAATTATATGACACAAATAAATAAATAATATGTACTTAACATTTTAAGTGATATTTTACCATTATATAAATATATAATGGGTCCCACAATGCTTAGTTAATTTATTTTACAACTCCTTGTAAATATAATTAACTAATTACCTCTATCTCAAAACCTCAACTAATTTAGTAATTTAACCATTAATTACTAAGTTAAATCTTATTTAATCATATTAAAATAAGATATCAATTTATTAGTCAATTATCGCATAATTAAAAAATAAACTTAATCGAATTTGAGTTCTTAACTCAATTTCTAACAATTAACTCTTGTACATATCAAATATATGTAATGGACTAATTAACTGTATCATATACAAATAATTAGTTACTATTTGGATTACATCCTATAGGTGTGACCGAAAGGGATCAGTTGATCACCGCCGTCATACGACAATAACGTCAAACTCTAGTCAGCCAACCGTTATTGATTTATGTTAATCAACTAACTAATCATATATATATAGTCAATAAATATCCAAATTATATTCCTTAATAAGATTTATTATGTGGCGCACTATTGTGGAGGACACCTACTCCAACATGTGATGCTTCCAAGTTGGGTTTGGGTTGTGTTCTTATGCAAAACAAGAAGGTTGTTGCCTATGCTTTGCGAAAATTGAGAGTTCACGAGGTGAACAATCCTACTCATGACCTTGCGTTAGCCGTCGTCGTTCATGTTTTGAAGGTTTGGAGGCATTATCTTATTGGAGTTCATTGTCGCATCTACACCGATCAAAAGCGTTTGAGTACATATTCACCCAAAATGAGTTGAGTTGGAGGCAAAGACGATGATTGGAGTTAGTGAATGATTAAGATTTCGAGTTGCTTTACCATGAAGAGAAAGCTAATGTGGTTGCCGATGCCCTTAGTAGGAAGACGACTCATTCTTTGAGTTCCATCTGTGTGTCACGCAATGAACTTTGTGTCGAATCCCGAAGACTGAAGCTAGAATTTGTGGAGAATGAATTTGACTACCTAGGAGCGATGGTTGCCATACCCGTCCTCTATCGCGAGATTCGAGAAAACCAAGTTGACGAGGATACCTACAAGTCCATTCAAGCCAAACTTCTTAAAGGAAAGGCTAAGGATTTCAAATTTGATGATAAGGGTGTTCTACGATTTTGTGACTGAATGTTTGTACCTAATGCCATGGATCTAAGGAAGAGAGTCCTAGACGAAGCCCATATTTTCCTTTATTCTTTTCACCCCGGCGGTGACAAGATGTACGAGGATTTGAAGCTACAGTTTTGGTGGACAAACTTGAAGGGTGATGAAAGTGGCCTATGTAGGAAGATGCCTCACTTGCTAACAAGTGAAGATCGAGCATAAGAGACCCGGTGGTTTGCTACAATCATTGGATGTTCCCTTTTGGAAATGGGAGTCCATCTCCAGGGATTTTGTCATGGCCCTACCTAGGACGATTAGAGGTAAGGATGTCGTATGGGTGATCGTAGATCGGTTGACGAAGTGTGCTAGTTTAATCCCTATTAAGGAGACTTGGAACTTGGATCAACCAGCCAAAGCTTATGTTGATGAGATCGTTCGTTACCATGGTGTTTCCAAGGAGATCATTTCCGACCAAGACTCGCGGTTTTGTTCAAGATTTTGGAAGGCCTTGCAAGACGTTTTGGTTAGCAAGTTATTGATGAGTACCACTTTCCATGCCGCTACTGATTTTCAAACCGAGAGGACCATTCAAACCCTTAAGACCTTTTGAGAGCTTGTGCCCATGACTTTCAAGATAGTTGGGAGAAGAGGCTACCTTTGGTGGAATTCTCCTACAACAATTGTTATCATGCATCAATCACGATAGCGCCCTAGGAAGCTCTTTATAGAAGGAAGTGTCGTAGCGCTATTTGTTGGGACCAATTGAGTGATGTCCGAGATTTGGGTCCCGACAACCTTGTGGAGACGATCGACCTTGTGAAGATCATCCGTGAGAGGATGAAAGTCGCTCAAGATCGCCAAAAGTCCTATACCAATACCCGAAGAAGACCCCTAGAATTTGATGTTGGTGATAAGGTTTTCTTGAAGATGTCCAGTGACAACCCTCGCGAATACGGAAATAAAACATACAAGCATGTGATTTAAATAGCGGAAATACGGTGTTTTTAAAACTTTTTACATGCCAATAGAAAATACGAGGCGTGTCAGATGTTACGAACCAAATACAAAATACTACAAGAGACGTAGTCTCTCAAAATGTTATCCAACAACAAAGTTATTAGCAACTAGCTAAAATCGTCTAGAGGTGTTTCAATCCAGGGACCAGGCCCGCTAGCTCACACCCGAACCCAAAATACCACAAGCAAAAAGCCATCCATGCAAGCAACCTGTTCATCCATGAAAAACATGAACGCCACAGTCAGTGGGGAGTAACTCCGGGTTCTCCCAGCCATATCACATTAAACTTACATAAAAGGAAATACAAAAGTAGAAGCATGCATATATAGATATACATGTGAAATACGATAAGGATAAATAGGCAATTCGATAATTAAAGATAAGAGCATATGGAAAACAAATTCGAATCCATCATGTTATACAAAGACTCGGGAAACACACTCTTAGGCAAACGAATACGCTCACTAGGGCTTACATCTCACCGTTAGCGGTATAAGTTTGATAAGATTGAGACTCGACAAACAAACCATGCCAAGTCATCCAATGATCAATCATATAATCATTCATCCAAACACACCGACACAATGACGACATCTCTCACGGTAAATGAAACGCACTAGCACCGTGTACATGGCAGTATGATTAAAAAGGCATCCACGAGATAAGCATTTCCTTGAACGCATACACGATGACATTTCGTATATGTAGACTAATTTCCTCCTGGTAGGACGACGATAATAATACGGTTCCTAGTCTAAACCTGGCCAGACTCTCGGAATAACGTGTTCCGATTCGACATGCGATAAACGTTTCGCATCCAAGACTCGGTCTTACAATATATATGCCACCGAGTACCCCAAATTCGGTAGATAATTCACGAAAGAGGCGGAAAAGAGCTCAAGCCTCATAACAAGCGGTACGCTACATGCAAATAACACCACCTCGCAAGTACACAACATTTGACGGCCGGGTCGATCAACGCTATGCGTTCGCCTCCCAACAACGTCGTTGTATGCCCACTAACACATGCAATTAAGCAGTAAGGATACATCCCCGTTCCGACATTCCATCCTTACAAACGTGGAGGTAGCCAAGGGAATGATAGTACAAAGCACATAACAAAATAGTGCTCAAACCGTAACATTTGTAAAAATCGACTCAAAGTGGGACATACCAAAAACCGTCACAAAACATGAGAATAGGGAATTATATAAATTTAACTATGATAAAAATGAATCAATACATGATACTTAAGCATTAGAACAAGTTTATGACGCATAATAAATAAGAAACATAGATCCCCTCTCCAAAACAACGTTGTTTGGAACCCAACTAAAACAAGGGTCCGCTTCAAACGGTCATAACTAGATTTTTAGACATCTAAATGCAGAAATTACAAATGGAGGTGATAGCTTATCCTCTTATGGTTCCAACGGGATGTCACAAGCCCAAAACAAGCTAGTAACGAAGGAGATATGATCATTTTACGAAAAGGGGTCAGTGCAGGAAAACTGCAGTCGACTTGGGAAACTGGCAGCAAGCAACGCTGCCAGTGCCCCACGACACTGCCACCGTCAATGGACGCTGCCAGCGTCCTATCTCGGGCACGAAAACACGAATTTCACAATTTTACTTAGGCATAACACAACATCATCTATCATTACAAATCATCAATTCTCATATCAATTATCAATTAACAACAACCATCATCAACAACACAATTCCTAAGTTTACAAATCATATTCTAAATACGATTTCTAACATGGAAAACACATAAAACACGTAAATGATATCGAGTAACCCTTCACCGTTACCTTTATGCGACTTTAAACGATTTCTAAACCTTCCTCCACTAGATAGTAATCTTTGTCGGGGTCTAGAAAGTCTCCACCTAAACAAAGGCGACAAAAGATGAATATAATTCACGATTGAGAAAGACGGATAAATTGAAAAGCGAGAAAGACGGTAATTTTATTACCAATACGGATAGAGGAAGATGAAAGGGAAGGAATAAGACGAACCTTAGTGAATTTGAGCAAGAAATGAAGGAGTAGCGACGAATCTAAGCTTGATAAAAATGGAGTTTAGGTTTTGGTGGTTTGATGAGGAAGAAAGAGTAAGTGGAAATGAAGGAAGGACTTAGGGTTTGAGGAAGTATATGAAGGAGTAAGTGGAAAAAGTCAAGGGAAAAGTCAATGACGTCTTAAGACGTGATTCACTTGAAAACTCGCGTAAAATCCAAATACGAACTCGGAAATTCTAAATTCGACACGGGAAATTTAACTCTAAACTAAAACTAAATTTCGCTGAAAAGTATCCGTAAAATATTTTTACTATAAAAATAGGGTACATTTGCGGGTGTTACATGTCCCCCATGAAGGGTGTGAAGCGGTTCGGTGTGAAAGGGAAGTTGAGTCCAAAGTACATTGGACCCTTTGAGATTATTAAGAGGATTGGTGTTGTAGCTTACAAATTGGATTTGCCCCCGAATTTGGGCAAGGCTCATGATATTTTCCATGTTTCTCAACTTAGGAAGTATATTAGCGACCGAGCCGTGTGTTGCAAAATGATGTTCCCGAGCTCGAGCGTAGTTTGACTTTCAAGGAAAGACCAATCCGAATCTTGGATAAGAAAGACAATGAGTTGAGAAGCAAGGTGTTGCCCCTAGTGAAAGCGTTATGGAAATGCGGAGTTGTAAAAGAAGAGACTTAGGACACGAAAGCTTCAATGCGAGCCAAGTACCCGAGCCAATTCGATTAAGGTATCGTCCTTTTTGTTTCAAGTTTCGAGTATGGAACTTTTAAACGAGGGGTGATTGTAACACCACTTATATTAGTATTTAATTATTTGTAGTTCTCTTTAGTTTAGTCTTAAAATAGGATTTTTATAGTTCGGGTAGAATCCGTGTCTTTTCTGTCTTTTCCGAGTCCATACTCGAGTTTTACTCCGAAATTTATGTGGGTAAGACCCCAAATGACTATTCGGCCTCAATTTCTCATTTCCACCAAACTTGAACCACCTAAACCCACCACTCTCCTCTCATTTTTCTGAAATCTTCATCTTTCTCATCTCTCTCACCAAAACCCTAAACCCCATTTTTAAACCTCAAGCTTTCAAACTTTAAACTCACACAACTCTCTCATCTCTTACTTGTTTTCATTAATTTTTCCAATCTCTATCGTACAATGTAAGAGAGGTGCAAGATTTCTCCAATCTCTTTTTCCTATCTTTTTCAAAGGTGAGTTTTACTCATCTTTTTGTGATAAAATTGTTGGAGGAGATCTTCAAGACCCGGACAAGGATTGATTTTTAATTGAGAAAGAGCTAGAGGATTGATGAGCTAAGGTAATGTTGACAGGTTACTCGATATCACATTTTTATGTGTTTTCTATGTGATTTAGAGTAATTTTCATGGAAAAGATAAGTTCTTGGTTAGAGCTTGATGTAGATATATGACTATCATATGTTGAATTGTTGAATTACATCTCATATGTTTTAAGTTGATGGAAATTGGTAGTATAGATGATAAAAATCTTTTCTAATTGCTTAAACTTATGTTCAAGCCTTTAATGATGAATGAATAATGCTCTTGATTACAAATAAGTGATGTGATGCTAGTATGTTGTGTGAGATGATGGTTTATGATGGTTTATGTAGGTAATTAAAAATGAGTTTAAGATTGTTTGGCTTAAAGTTGGGTTTGTTGTGTTGATTTAAATGATAATTTTAATATTTTTAATCCTTGTTCATTTCTTGTTTGTGGTGATATCTTGTATATTGAGTTTTTGCAAATTGAACATATATCTTCAAACCCAAGGAAAGAGATGTAGATTCATGTTCATGGCTCGTGTGATGCTAACGAGTGAAATTTCAACCGACCGAGCGAAATTTGCCTGGTACAAAAATTTCCCGGAATGGCTTAAAAATGGTCTGGAAGCCGGCGGGAGAAATTTCACTCGGACGGGTGAAATTTACATACACCGACCCCTTTTTGTAAAATGATCATTTCTCCTTCTTTACTTGTTTGGTTTGGACATGTGACCTACCGTTGTAACCGTAACAAGATAAGCTAACATCTCCACTTGGAGTTTCTGAATTTTCATGCATAGAACTATACTTATGAGCGTCTAAAGTTTACCCTTGTTTTAAATGGTTTCTAAACATGTTTGAGACAGGCTTTCTGTTTCTTAATGATTATACTTCTTAATCTTGGTCTAATGCTTCTCTAACATGTATTGATTCTTGATTATCATTGATACATTTATCTTATGCCTTATTCACATGTTTCGTGACGGTTTTGGATGTTTAGCTCATTTGAGTCATGTATATATTGAGTAGTCCGATGAGACTTGTTTGCTGGATGATATTGAGCTCTCATTTTCCATTTGTACCCTTATACACCTTTAGAATTTATGTCGCAACGATAGAGGTACATTCTATTGTTCTTAGTGGGGATATGACGACGTTGTTGTGAGACGAACGCAATCCATTGATCGACCTGACCGTCAAATGTTTTATCCTTGCAAAGTGGTGTCATTGCATGTATCGTACTTGCGTGTTTATTCTTGACCTCATCTCGAGTGAGGGTTTAGCAAGAAGATGATGCTTGTGCTCTTTGCCTCTTTCACGTGGGTTTGGCCAAATTTGAGGTTACTCGCTTCCGTGTGGGTTTAGCCGGAGGATCGAGTCTTGGATGCGAGGTTTATCGCATGTCGAATCGGGAGGGTTTATCCCGATAGTCTGGCCAGGTTTGGACTAGGACTTCCGTTTTGTTGTCGTTCTACTTAGAGGATTAGAGTCTTGACTATATGAAAAGTTTATCGTATACAGTTAAGGGAAACGTTTATCCCGTGGACTAGTTCGTCTTGTCTTGCAAACTACAGATTCTAGTGCGTGTCATCTACCTTGAGAGTGTGTTTGTATTTTGGATAATGATTTTTTTAAGGTAAATTTGATGCTTGAATGCCTTGCACTATTTTGTATGTTGTGTCCCCTACCTCTTCGACTATATGATTACTAATGGCGTGATGCAACCGTTAGTGGTGATATCGTTGCCAAGGTGAGTCTTCCATAGGTCATGGAAATCTGATAATGTTTATATATGATAATGATATTGTTTATATATGATGATGATATCGTTTATATATGTTGATGATATTGTTTATATATGATGATGAGATTGTTCATATTTGATGATGATGATGTATATTTGTATTCTTTTGTTAAGTACGTTTTAATTTGATATGGTAGGGGGAACCCCGGGTTACTCCCCGCTGATTGTGACATTTATGTTTCATGAATGAACATATACTAGTCGGTGCTTCTTTTGGATTTGAAACCGTGTGAGCTAGCGGGCGTCGTTTCTTAACGTTTTATTTTTTCGCTTGAGTCTAGTTTACTAGAACCCGTGTCTTTTCTGTCTTTTCCGAGTCCGTATTCGAATTTTACTCGGAAATCCATATGGGTAAGACCCCCAATGACTATTGGGCCTCTATTTCTCATTTCTACCAAACTTGAACCACCTAAATCCACCACTCTCCTCTCATTTTTCTGAAATCTTCATATCGCTCATCTTTCTCACCAAAATCCTAAACCCCATTTTACATCTCAAGCTTTCAAACTTCAATTTCACACAACTCTCTCATCTCTTACTTGTTTTCCTTAATTTTTAGCATGTTCTGCCACTCTCCTTGTGCTCTATTTTTAGCTAATTTGTTGTGTGGGATGACGATTTATGATTGTTTGTGTTGTTAATTACAAATGGACTTAAGATTGTTTGGCTTAAAGTTGTGTTTGTTGTGTTGATTTAAATGATAATTTTAATATCTTTAATCCTTGTTCATTGCTTGTTAGAGGTGTGATCTTGTATGTAGAGTTTGGAGTTTGAACATACATCTTCAAACCCAAGGAAAGGGATAGATATTCATGTTCATGGCTCTTGTGATTCCGATGGGTGAAATTTCACCCGGCTGACCGAGCGAATTTTTGCCTGGTAAAAAGGTTTTCCAGAATGGCCTAAAAATGGTCTAGGAGCCGATGGGTTAAGTTTTCCTGCACTTTACTTGTTTGTTTTGGGCGTGTAAACTACCGTTGAATTTCTGTATTTTCATGTCTAGAAACTACTTATGAGCGTTTAAAGTTGACCCTTATTTTAAATCGTTTACAAACATGTTGTTTTGAGACGGGCTTTATGTTTCTTATTCATTATGCTTCTTAAACTTGGTCTAATGCTTATGTAACATGTATTGACTCTTTTTTATCATTAGTATATTTATCTTATGCCTTATTCACAAGTTTAGTGACGGTTTTGGATGTTTAGCTCATTTGAGTCATGTATATCTTGAGTAGTCCGTTGAGTCTTGTTTGTTGGATGATATTAGGCTCTTATTTTCCGTTTGTACCCTTATATTCGTTATACTTTATGTCGGAGCGATAGAGTTACATTCTATTGTTCTTAGTGGGGATATGGCGACGTTGTTGGGAAGCGAACGCAATGCGTTGATCAAACTGGCCGTCAAATGTTGTATCTTTGTGAGGTGGTGTCAATGCATGTAGCGTACTTGCGTGTTTATTCTTGACCTCATCTCTCGTGCAAATTTAGCCGGAAGATGATGTTTGTGCTCTTTCCGCCTCTTTTGTGTGGGTTTAGCCAAATTTGAGCTTACTCGCTTCCTTGTGGGTTTAGCCGGAGGATCAAGTCTTGGATACAAGGTTTATAGCATGTTGAATAGGGAGCGCTTATCCCGAGAGTCTGGCCAGGTTTAGACTAGGACTTCCGTTTGGTTGTCGTCTTACCGGGAGGATTAGAGTCTTGAGTATACGAAATTTTTATCGTATACGGTTCAGGGAAACGTTTATCCTGTGGACTACTTCGTCTTTTCTTGCAAAGTACAGATGCTAGTGCGTATCATTTAGCGGGAGAGTGTGTTTGTGTAATACTCCGTATTTCTATGTATTGGAGACTCGGCCGAGTAGGGCTTACTCGGCCGAGTGGGTTGTGCACTCGGCTGAGTAAAGGCTACTTGACCGAGTGGAATTGGCTTATGGTTAGAGCAGTATTCGGCTCTTGCGTACTCGGCCCGAGTGAGTTAGGCACTCGACCGAGTGAGTTGTACTCGAATGAGTAAATGTTGTACTCGATCGAGTACGACGGAATTGGAGGATTAGTCGGACGGTTGATTAAGGATTTATAAGAGGAATTATAATTTATAGTCTCAGTACGTTTCTCAAAGAAAACCCTATTATTCTCTCAAACTCTCTCTAATTCCTCAAAATCATCCTTAATCAACTCGTGCCGGATCTGATCTATCGCCACTTTGTTGGTAGCATTGGTATGTATCTATACTTTGTGATTTGTATGTATTTGTTATAACCGTAATTGATTTGGGGAAAAGGGATACAAGGGTTAATAATGATTATGTTAATTGCATGTTTAGGGGAAGGGATTCATAAAAGAAGAATGTTGATAGAATGATTGTGAATTGCTGCGGATTTGAGAAAAGGTAGGATTTCCCTACTCAGTAATTGTGTTATTAATCGGTGTCATAAGATGCTTTTTGTTATTGTTTGTGATTCATGATGGAGATGATGGAGTTTGGGTTTAGGGAGTTGTTGTCGATATCATGTTTACTCTGGTTACTTGTGATTAGTGATCCTGTTGGAAGACAGTTCACGCCCCGAGTTTGCCCCTGTGGTTATCCCGCCACGTGGGGGATGTGCACATTAATGATCCGGGTTTATCTCGCTGCGGTGACATGGAACTCGACGCCTGTGGCTGCGGTCCAGGGTCAATAGGTAGTTTGTAGGGCAGGCTGGTAACCTGAGCATACGGAGGTGTACGCTGCGGTGGCCCTCTGGTTTCTCTATCGCTTGTGCTTATCTTGTACGTTGGTTGGTATATGCGAATACTGACCCCTTTACTGTTTTACAAAACTGATGTGATCCATTAGGGGATGGTGAGCAGGTGATTGCAGGTAATCGATGGAACTACGCTGGGATCGAGGATGGGATCACCATGTCGTGTCTAGCTTCCGTTTAGCATTGGAGTCATATACATTGATTAGTTCTGTATATTACTTTAATATTGTCCATTTTGGATTATTGGTCAGATGTTATGTCGTCGGTTTTGAGAACATGTATTGATATTTAAACATCGATTGAATAAAGTATTGTTTTTTATGGCTTGTTTTGATATAGAGGTGTTACAAAGTGGTATCAGAGCGAACAATTTTGGAACCTAAAACCAATGAACCCAATGAATTAGGAGTGTCTAATAAAATGAACCCGGATAGGAGTCATAGGGAGCTACCATAAAGATTCGGGAGACGTCCCGGAATCGCACTATTGCCCCTATAACTCTTACTTGGTCACCATGGGAAGTATCGGGACGCTATGTGTATTTTATATTGTTATATATGCATGTTGAGAATATGTGAAATAGGAGATGGATGCGGAGTGAAGTGGAGTGATGAATTGTGTCATGTGTGTATCACGTGAGGATGACATGGATGATGTGATGGGATGTGAAACTACATGAGATGTGGTATGATTACATGTTGCGCATGAAATATGATGGCATGATGATGAGCATGAACAAAATGTAATGTGTTAAACGGTGTTGAATTTTGGCATTAAATATGATATTGAGCATGTATGATATGAATTATGCATGAATGGTGATAACTTTGGCATGAGAGTATGTTTCATTCTTAACAAACATGCATATGTATGCGTTACGTGTGTTTAATGTGGTTACCAATTTGTGGTTGTGGTGATATAAAATATGGAGGATGATGAGTATGGAATGTGATGAATTTGATATGAAGTGGTGATGAGATTTGAGTATGGCATGATGAACATGAGAATGTTATGTGGGATAAATGACATGTTTAAATTGATCTATTTTGAGTTAATTGCTATTGATATGTGAAATTATAATAACATGTAAATGGTTGTGAACTATAGTCTTATATGTGATATGAGTTATGATGAATAATGGTAAATTTGTTTAGTAACAAAAATTTGGTTTACATGAAGTTTGATTTAGGAAGGTCTGTCTTTAAACTGGTATAACTTGAGTTCTAGAAATGCTATTGATGTAACTCCAAATGGAGGCGATAGCTTGTCCTGTTACGATTCTAACGGTGTGCCATGAGTCGAAATCGCCTTAGAATTGAGGGAGATATGCCCGTTTTAGAAAACGTGGTCAGTGCTGAGAAATCCGACGCACTCGACCGAGTGCACTACTAGGCACTCGACCGAGTGCACTACTAGGCACTCGACCGAGTGCACTACTAGGCACTCGACCGAGTGCAGGGTACTCGACCGTAACTTATGTTAATTTATGTACTTAATCGTCTCGTAACTAATGTATGTGTTAATTTATGTACTTAATCGTCTCGTAACTAATGTATGTGTAAGGGAGTGTCGTCTTGTGGAGTGAGTTTGATGAATTCTATAAGTAAATAATGTTCCCCATGATTGTATTGTTTTATGAGAAATGTGTGTTGTTATATATGGTTAGGACGGATCTATTGAGGAGCCTTGTGAGGGGGAGATAAAAGTGGTTTTGTGATATGAGATGTATAATGTTGTGTATTGAGCAATTTATATAGAGTCGTGTGTGGTAATATGATTAAATGATAATAAGAGGATGGTAATGTATGAATTGAGGATTGAAAAGAGAGAATGGTTATAAAGGAGAATATGTTTAAGATATAGAGGAAAATGAGGATGTTTGAGTTGATTGGGGATATATGTGATGATGACCGATATAGAAGAATGTAATGAGGATGGTACCTAGAGAGATTAGTCTGCTTGATGTGTAAATAGGACTTGGATGTTATTGTTTTGGTGGAAATCCGGATAACTAAGAGATAATTGTGGAGATGAAATATTATGGAAAGTATGATATATGTATATTGACAGATAATATTTTGTGGGAAATTGTCGGCTAGTAATCAAAGAGAAGGTGGTGGAAAGTTAGGTAGAAGCATGGTGACTATTGGAAGTACTCTAGGTAGGGGCTTGTGTGCGTTGTATGAGTATTTGGTGGTGTATTGTTAGAATATCGTTATTTTTAAATTTGGCAGTCTGAAGTGTTGAGTTGATGTAATTGGGAGACAAGAGATTTAAATTAGAAATTCTGAATGAATATTCAGTTATAGTTGTTAGTCGTTAGTGGAATTTTTTATGAGGATGTAGGACTAAAGAAAGAATGAGAGCTATTAAGTCTCAAAAGGAAATGTGAGAGCTTATCGTGGTTATATTTGGTAGCTATCTTGAGATATTTGTCTTATTACCATGTGAGTCGTTTTGCGGGAGAGATGGATTTATGGAGGAGGACTTGTTATGGTTGAGTTGAGGAAGTTATGCGAAGGTTGTAGTATTATTTGGCAAATGTTATAGTTGAGTGTGGAGGTTGTTTCGAGTTTGATGGTTTTGGGGTTTGTTTCCATGTTATTAAGGAAATGTGAAGTGTCGAGGTGGTAATTCCTAATTAGTTGTGTTGTCGGATTAACCTTTGTGGTATTGGGTGGTAAGATTGTGGGTCTTTGAGAAAAAGGAGAGTAATGGGTCGTAATTGCGTGGATTTGAGGGTGACGTTTGGGATATATAGGAATCTAGCGTTCTTGGTGGAATTATCTATGTGTTATTATTGGTTTGTAACTAGTATAATGGATTATTAGACTGAGATATGAGTGTTTTTGCGTAGCGCTTGGAGGCAAGTATAAGAGGAACTATTGGTGGTATGTGCTTATCGAAGGAGGTTACCTTTATCCTGGTTTGTATAGTCTTTTGTTGTGTAATGGTGTCATTATTTTGAGGGTTAGCTATTTCAGTAATGTGATAATGCGAGCTTCCGTGAGTTAGTTAACGTATCGAGTTTTGAGAGCTTGCAGTAATTATTGTGTTGGGCATGTGCATAGAGGTCTTATTTTATTGTTATCGTTTTGTTAGCTGGTGTCTTGTGGGTTTAAGAGTAGAGTCGCACCGGTGGAGATTTAACCGTTGTTATTGTTAAGTTCCTTGTGCTTTTAGATTTTGGTCGTGAGGCTTGACTGTTGGAGTATTTTCGCACGTGTATCTGGATGTTTTGCCTTGATGGGTGTGAGGAGGCCGCGAAATTTGATTGTGATGTGCTTGAGGTTGTAAATGGTTCCATATCGTTAGAGGATGGTATAAGGATATAAGTGATAGAGTGTATCATGTTTGGGATGGATGAATTCGTTGCCGATGAGGATAAAATTTAAGGTCTGTCACCTCGATCTCCTGCAAAGATCAAAAAAATCTTCAATTGACGATTGTTCGTCACTTTTCAAATCAAACATCGAATGGCTCTTTAATTGACGATCGTTCGTCACTTCTCAAATTAATTCAATTCAATTCAAAAAAAACACCTCGGGGTAAGCTGGGGGCTTGACGCCTACCACCTCGATCTTCTGCAAATATCAAATGACTCTTTAATTGACGATCGTTCGTCATTTCTCAAATTAATTCAATTCAAACATCTCGGGGTAAGCTGGGGGCTTGATGCCTGCCACCTCAATTTCAAATCAATTAAAAAAAAACTCTTCAATTGACGATCGTTCGTCAATTTTCAAATCAATTCATAAAAACAAATACAAGAAACAAGCAATGCTTACCACGATCGACCAATACGCCAGTCTGCAGGGACCCACCTTTCGGACATACAATCTGTGGGCCCGTCTTTTATCATCAGGATATTGCTCTCCACTACCGAGTAGATCCCCTAGAATGATTTGATCCTGACAAAGTCTTTTGTATACCCGCGCCTTGACAGGCTTCAAAACCGTCACATGGTGTTATCATCCCAGCAGTGTGACAACCCTCGCGAATGCGGAAATATAAAACATACAAGCATGTGAATTATATAGCGGAAATAGGTAGTTTTAAAAACTTTTATACATGCAAGTTAAATAAAACGAGGAGTGTCAAAATATTACAACTAAATGCGGAAAAATACAACAAAGAGACGGGGTCTCTTAAAATGTTAGCAAAGAACAAGTGTTTAGCAAAACTAGCTAAATTCGTCTAGAGGTGAACTTCCAGGGACAACGCCCGCTAGCTCACACCCGAACCCCAAAATATCGTATCCAAAAAGTCATCCAATGCAAGCAACCTGTTCATTCATGAAAAACATGAACGCCACAGTCAGTGGGGAGTAACTCCGGGTTCTCCCAGCCATATCACATCAAACGTACATAGAAGGAAATACCAAAGTAGAAGCATGCATATATAGATATACATGTGAGATACGATAAGAATAGATAGACAATTCAATATATAATGATAAGAGCATATGGAGTACAAACCGTAACCATCATGCTATTCAAAGACGCGGGGAAGACACTCTTAGGCAACCGACTACGCTCACTAGGGCTTGCATCTCACCGTTAGCGGTATAAGTTTGATAAGATTGAGACTCGACAGACAAACCAAGTCAAGTCATACGATGATCACGAAGAATCCAACATAATATCATCCATTCACGAACCAAGACATTGACGGTGTCCAATCATGCAATGACCATGAATAATATCATGAAATCACGCATTCAAGAACGACACAAGACGACATCTCTCACGGTAAATGAAACGCACTAGCATCGTGTAAATGGCAAGTATGATTAACAGGCATC
>JAIUZE010025037.1:0-10534 GCA_022085475.1 Heliosperma pusillum | reverse complement strand
CTTTTATCGTATAAAAATCAAAGAACATGCAATACATAAGTAAAAGTCACGAAATTTTACATACAATATGTAAGAAAGGCATGTGAGATCATATTAAAATTTCATGGCCAGAATCAACATGCAAACTATTTTTAGTTAACTTTTAACTCATAAAATGCATGTTAACTCGGTTTAAACGCCAAAAATCAAAATAAATAGCAAATTAATCCTTAAAATCACGAAATTTGACCACAAACATTTTGAGGTCAGTAGGTATACATGCACCAAAAAAATTCGTCAGAATCGTATTTTAACTCAAAATCTTTGATTTATTAGTTATCTTATAACTTTAATAAAAATGTCCAAAATGAACATGCATGCTACAAGCTAGCTCTGATACCAATTGAAAGTCCATAGACCTTAATTAGACTCCTCTAATTATTTACTAAATTACTTTTTAATTTAGTTTATAATGATCTATTTAACATGCATGCAAATATAAAGACATTTATATAAGAGAAGAAATTTCCTCACATTGATGTGGAAAATATAAGGGCACAACAAGAACTCCTTCTTGTTGATCTTGAGCTACAAATATGGTTGAACACAAATAATCTCCAAAGTAGAAGAGCTCCTCTTAGTTGCACCAAGATGAACCAAACAATCTACCCTTATTATTAACTAGATAATAAGATAGATAATATACTACTAATATTAGACTATATTACTACACTAGTAATACTTAGGAAATATTAGTATATGAGAGTTGTAGTGAGAAGATGAGTTTTGAGAGATGTATGGAAAAATAAGAATGAACTTGTGAAGGAATGAACAACAATTGTTCTCCTTTTATAGCCAAGAGGGCCGGTTTCAACATCACAATATGGTGAGTTTTTCTTCTTATTTTATTGCCATGTAAGGTGGTAATGTGTTGTAGTGAATAAGATGACATCATGTTTGCTATTCATGTCATAAGCATATGTTGCTTATGAGTATAAATAAGAACAACCACCATCATCATTTGACTTCACCACCACCGGCCATGTGAGCCTCAATTTGATCCATTTTGATTTTTGATATTTGTCCCACAAATACTTATTGATCATATGCTTAATTATCTTGTATAATTAAGTGTTAATTTGATCATATAACAATTATATGACAAAAATAAATAAATAATATGTACTTAACATTTTAAGTAATATTTTACCATTATATCAATATATAATGGGTCCCACAATGCTTAGTTAATTTATTTTACAACTCCTTGTAAATATAATGAACTAATTACCTCTATCTCAAAACCTCAACTAATTTAGTAATTTAACGATTAATTACTAAGTTCAATCTTATTTAATCGTATTAAAATAAGATATAAATTTATTAGTCAATTATCGCATAATTGAAAAATAAACTTAATCGAATTTGAGTTCTTAACTCAATTTCTAACAATTAACTCTCATACATATCGAATATATGTAATGTACTAATTAACTGTATCGTATACAAATAATTAGTTACTATTTGGATTTCATCCTTTAGGTGTGACCGAAAGGGATCAGTTGATCACCGCCGTCATACGACAATAACGTCAAACTCTAGTCAGCCAACCGTTATTGATTTACGTTAATCAACTGACTAATCATATATATAGTCAATAAATATCCCAATTATATTCCATAATAAGATTTATTATGTGGCGCACTATTGTGGAGGACACCTACTCCAACACTGCCAACATGTCAGGTCAAGTCTATTCGTTCAGCATCGATTAACAAGCAAATGACTATGCAAGAGATATTAGCTGTGCAAGGCTTAAGTCGAGACTAGATGAAGGGTAGGAGAGAATTGTTCCGACTCGACTAAAATGCAAAAATAAACATGAAATTTTTTGAAATTTTTGGAATTTCATTAGTGATTAACAATGCATACGAAAATGCAGTAAAAGCGAAATGTAGACACGATATGGATGCAAATCCTCCCCAAACCAAACCGTACAATGTCCCCATTGTACAAAGTAAAGTAAAAGAATTGAAAACTAGAGAGAGTCGGAAACTTACAGGGACGCGCGTATAACCGACTTCCCCAAACCGAACCGAAAGGAGGTGCTCCAGGGACTCGATCGAGTAGACCATTACTCGATCGAGTGAAAACGAGATGGGGCCTTCTCGGTCGAGTGGAAAAAAGCTCGATCGATAGGTGTCTTCGCAGAGGTACTCGATCGAGTAACCAGAGTGCTCGATCGAGGGGCTTTAGTGTTCGATCGACCGGAGATGCTACTCGATCGAACAAAAAATGTCAGAGTAAGTGACACCAAAACTGCGAGAAGCAAGAATTTTTGCAATTGGAAAAGTTTAAACAGTAACCAGAAATAAACTACTAAAAAGTTTTGAATACGGTACGAAAAAACAATAGATCGGGTTGCCTCCCGATAAGCGCAGGTTTATAAGGTCCCGCACGACCCTTGAGCTTCAATCATCAGGCTCCTCGTCTCCGTCGAAGAAGAGCACTTCGACGCGACCCACGACACTCTCAGCTCCATAGTAATGTTTCACATGGTGCCCATTAACCTTAAACCGGTTACCCTCTAAGTCTTCTATTTCAACGGATCCAAACTGGGTAACAGCAGTTACTGTGTACGGACCGCTCCACTAGGACTTCAGCTTACCAGGGAATAAACGCAGTCGGACATTGAATAGCAACACTTTCTGCCCGATTTGGAACTCACGAGGTATGATTCTCTTGTCATGCCAACGTTTGGTCTTTTCTTTGTAAATACGCGAGCTATCATAAGCATTCAGATGGAATTCCTCTAATGCATCTAGCTGCAACAACCATTTCTCACCACACAAGTTAGCATCATAATTAAGTTGGCGGACTGCCCACCAGGCTTTATGTTCTAGCTCAACAGGTAAATGACAGGACTTTCCATACACTAATCGATACGGTGAAGCACTTAAATGCGGTCCTGTAGGCCCATAATGTGTCATCCAGTTTGGCACTCCAATCCTTCCGTGGTTTAGACACAACCTTACCTAAAATCTCCTTTAGTTCCCTATTAGAGACTTCAACCTGCCCACTAGTCTGAGGATGATACCCCAAACCCCTCTGATGTTTCACTCCATATTTAGACAGTAAGGTCGTGAGCTGCTGATCCCTAAAATGCATACCCCTATCACTAATGACAACCCTAGGGACACCAAAATGGGGGAAAATGGTCTTACGAAATAGCTTAATCACGGTTTTGGCATCACAGTTGGGAGTAGCAATCGCTTCTACCCATTTAGACGCATAATCTACAGCTACCAGAATTTACCTGTTACCAAGACTCGACGGGAATGGTCCTTGATAATCAATGCCCCAGACATCGAAAATCTCGACCTCTAAAATGCCGTTTTGGGGCATCTCATGTCTCTTTGATATGTTTCCTGTCTGCTGGCACGCATTACAGCTAGCAACAAAAGCTTTAGTGTTATCAAGCGCATAAACTACAGCTAAAAGCTCCTTCTCAGTGGTAGCATATTTCACTTGAGCCTCATCCAGAGTTCAGCTCGCATAGTAAATAGCATTCAAAGCTTTGTCTTTCCGCTGGCCGAGCACCGCTCCTAGTGCGTAGTCGCTTGCATCGCAAATAATTTCAAACGGCAGCGTTGTGACAACCCTCGCGAATGCGGAAATATAAAACATACAAGCATGTGAATTATATAGCGGAAAATACGGTATTTTAAAAACCTTTATACATGCAAGATAGAAAAATACGAGGAGTGTCAAAATATTACAAACTAAATAAAAATACCACAAGAGACGTAGTCTCTCAAAGTGTTAACAAAAGACAAAGTAATTAGCAACTAGCTAAACAACGTCTAGAGGTGTTTCATTCAGGGACAACGCCCGCTAGCTCACACCCGAACCCAAAATAGCATAAGCAAAAAGCCATCCATGCAAGCAACCTGTTCATTCATGAAAAACATGAACGCCACAATCAGTGGGGAGTAACTCCGGGTTCTCCCAGCCATATCACCTTAAACGTACATAGAAGGAAATACCAAGTAGAAGCATGCAGATATAGATATATGATGTGGTCGTTATACACCAAAATAAAACCTAAGTCTACTAACTAAGAAGATAGCGGAAGTAGGGTCGATCTCCACAGGGAGGAAACTAATTACTGAAATCTAATTCTGCCAGTAACAATCTATGGGGGTTTGAAAAGGTTTTACTAAACTAAAAAAGATTAAAGGAAGAGAAATAAAGATAGAGAAAGAATATGCTAGGATTCGGTCTACTGAAGTATCGGCATCTACGGGTCAACTAAGTCAGTCAATCTTTTAATGAGAAGAGCAATGGTTTTCTCCTCTCGGTCTCAAACCGCCCTAGGGATTTTCCTAATTAACTCTCGTCCTCTTAGGAGTCACCTATCAATTCTAAGCAAGCCTTCCCTTCCAATCTCTCGATCCAGGTCGGGGTTAACTACCTAGTCTAGTCTCCTGCGTGCACTCATTCGACTAAACCTCAATTAAATTGCAAAGATCGATTCTCACGACTAGCTAAATTAATCTCTCCTAACATGCCTCTACTACAGTTTCCCTCATCCCAACATACAAGAGAATTAGCTACTCATATTATTAACGATGCTAACTAAGACGATTAAACATATGACGATAGACATAATAAAATCGCAATTAACAAGCATGACAATAATAAAGCAGTAATTAAGAAGAGAAAACAATAATTAAGACTAAAAGAAAGGATTAAGAATAAAGAGAGGAAAGAGAAAGGAGTTTACAATCTTAGCAAATCCGGCGTAAAGAACAAATCCTACGTCGATAAACCCGAATGCAAACCAAAGATAAAGTTCAGAAAACTAAAGGAAGATTAATGTCTAATAATTCCGAACCCTAAGGGTTCAGAATCCTAATGATTCTGAATGCTCCAAACTGACGAGAATTAAGAGTTTATATAATGCTAAACACGACTCTTAAACCCTAATTAAGCTACGGACTTAAGGCCCATGATAGATTCTACTCGATCGAGTAACAATTCTACTTGATCGAGGACTTTATTGGAGGAAATCACTCGATCGAGTAACAATTCTACTCGATCGAGCAACTTTTCAGCAGCTTCTACTCGATCGAGCACAGGACAGCTCGATCGAGCAACTATTCTCTTCCACGCTCCTCGATCGACCAAATACATAATCGATCGAGGTCTTTTGGCCTATCGTGCAGTGTTGGACACGACTTTGGACTTGATTGCGAGCGGTTTCACGCTTTCCCATGCAAGAGCTTATCTTCCGTTCCTTCCATTCTCCTAAATGCATACAAAGTGGACTGTTTTGGCTCGGTTTCTGCTACTACACAGCTTGTACCTACAAAATAGTAATGAAAGTACAAAGTAGCCAAATAGGGGCATATGACGATATAATATCGCCTAAATGACATATAAATGCGTGCATAAATGGACTAGAAAAGTCTATATAAAATACACGCATCAAACTTCCCCAAACTAAACCTTTGCTTGTCCTCAAGCAAACTAAATGCAGCTATATGGAACAAAATAAACCTAGGGGAATGGAGCAAGTCTTAGAGCTAACTACAAGTCAATATTAAACAGTTTAATGCACTCGATCAATCGCTACAAAGCTTAATACGAAAGTGAACGAATTTATACAATCTTGGAGATAAATTAAACTTTCGACCTTGCAAGACTCAACCAAATTCGGACTTTCACGGGTCACTCTTCTCTCATCAAGCAAATGGTAAGTAAATATGTATAAAAAAAGAGAGAAGAAATTATAGTCACTCACCTAGACTACGACCGACACAACATGCATTGCTAACTAATATGAAAGAGGATTCAAGCACCGTACACACGCATAACCACCGTTCAAGGACAATCACGCGCCGAACATTTGCAAAAATCTGGATATGTGAGGCTAATTGGTAAGAAGGGGCAAAACAATTAATGGAAATGTGAGGGTAAATAGCCAAGCTAGTTCCTAACAAGACCGCAATAGAACTCGTTCCATTCTTCCAACTAACTAAAATTAAGCTCGATGCCTTAACATATATAGGCATATACGTCACAAATCCCATAAAACACCTCGACAAAATAATGATAAGCACAGGAGGTGTAAACAACACAACTTCAGCCAATTATTTTTTCTCATTATAATTTTTTCATTTTTTTCATTTTTTTCATTTTCTTTTTCTTTTCTTGGCTGACTAAGGAAAACATCTCGATCGAGCTGAATGAATCACTCGATCGAGGCAACAACTAACACAATCTGCTCGATCGAGCTGAAAACTACTCGATCGAGGCACTATCAACACTTCACTTCTTTTTCTCGTAAATACCCACTCCAATCAATGAAACGAGCCAAAAACTGACACAACGGTAGAATATACCTCGACTACTAAACTAGCTCGGCAAAGGTAGGCTTAGTTTGGAATGTAGTTAAGGGCAACATGCAGATATGGCTTTATGTGGAGTTAATGGGGTAAAATGAGGAAAAGGGAGATGCAAATATTCTCAAAACACGTAATACCGACCACAAACCCAATGCGTGCAGGCAATAAGAAATCAAAATTCATATACAAGCAAATGACACGAGATGTGGGGAGTAACTACACTCATTCCTAGATGAACTGGTCATAGATGTCACCAGTTATAGGCTCTAAAATCTCAGAATATATAAGTAGTTTGCCAAAATGTTGAGTCAAGTCTAATAATCAAATTTAAATTCCAAGACAAAATTCATCAGTTCACTATTTCGATTTTACTAAGTAACTCAAGAAAGGTGCAAAAAATAGCAAAAAATAAACTTGTAGTGCAATTTCATCATGAACAAGACTCCAATCCGACTCAACTAAATGCAAAAATAAACGTGATATTTTTGATTTTTTTCAAATTTTTCTAATTAATATGAATTGTAAACGTGAATGCAATACAAATGCAAATGCAGACGCAAAAGGATGTGAACCACTTCCCCAAACCAAAACAGACAATGTCCTCATTGGCTATAGCACAAGAGCATATAAGGGAAAGGGAAAAAAAAACAACCTAATACATGTTCCTAAGAGTGAAATATATGAAAAAAATGGAGAAAAAGTAAACAGAAGAACTCACAAGACAATAGCTTCCCCAAACCAGCATCAAACTGGGGAGCTAACGTCACCGTCTCCCATCAGTTGCCTCTGTCCACAATTAATTTGGATACTAACACGAATTGCAGGTAAGATTATGCAGAAAAAATCGAAAGATGAAGAACAAAAGGGGAATTGGGATCGAGTAAATTGAAAAGGGGATCGAAGACTTCTCTATAGGGAGGTTAGTTTGCTCGATCGAGTAGAATTCTACTCGATCGAGGGCTTTTGTCAGACAGGACTGCTCGATCGAGCAGTTCTGGTTTACTCGATCGAGTGGTATCCTTTTGATGACCCTCAGTTTACTCGTTTGTTTTGAATTCCCCTCGATCGAATTACATGCCACTCGATCGAGGTCCTTTTTTCCTTCGCCTTGTAGAGATTGATTTCCGCTTCACATTCCTGCAAAAACTATACAAACCGATACCCAAAGAAATACCAAAAGATAGTCTAGCAGGAAGAATAAATTGTCTAAACTCCGGATTATCGCGTAATAGTCTAATTGTCTAACGCAATAAATTGTTTTTACAAATTGCACGGGGTTGCAAACCCGGCTAGTAACCAAATAGTTCCGTGACAAGGCCACCGTCAGGCCTTTGACTTACGGAAGTACCCTCAGCTGTGGTAATTTCTGACTTCTTTTTCCACAATCCCTGGGGTATACGTGCAGCGGTGGGCGCGGAGTGACTAACAATGTTAGGCATCTTCGCTGTCACGGTAGTCTCAACAGTCGAATCTTCCATGAAAATAAAACTGTCGAAGACGGAATCAGGAGTACTCAAGTCTTCCTCCTAAAGAGTCTTATCTATCCTTCTCTACCTGCGCATACACAACTAGAGAGAAAAGATAAGAACAGTCTTAAGGAATTAGAAATTCCTTAAGACGAGACAGAAATAAATAACAGAAAATTAAATTGCCTCCCCGGCAACGGCGCCTAAATTTGATGCTGTCGTTATACACCAAAAATAAAACCTAAGTCTACTAACTAAGAAGATAGCGGAAGTAGGGTCGATCTCCACAGGGAGGGAACTAACTAACTGTAATCTAAATCTGCAAGTAACAAACTGGGGGTTTTGAAAATTGGTTTTAACTAACTAAATAAGATTAAAGGAAAGAGAATTAAAGGAAGAAATAGATATGAAAATAAATCAGATAAAGAGAAATATGCTAGGATTCGGTCCACTGCAGTATCGGCATCTATGGGTCAACTAAGTCAATCAATCTTTTAATGAGAAGAGTAATGGTTTTCTCCTCTCGGTCTCAACCCGCCCTAGGGATTTTCCTAATTAACTCTCGTCCTCTTAGGAGTCACCTATCAATTCTAAGCAAGCCTTCCCTTCCAATCTCTCGATCCAGGTCGGGGTAAACTACCTAGCCTAGTCTCCTGCGTGCATGATATGGTCGTTATACACCAAAAATAAAACCTAAGTCAACTAACTAAGAAGATAGCGGAAGTAGGGTCGATCTCCACAGGGAGGAAACTAACTAATTGTAATTTAAATCTGTCAGTAACAATCTGGGGGTTTTGGAATTGTTTTAAACTAAGCTAAATAGATTAAAGGAAGAGAAATAAAGATAGAGAAAGAATATGCTAGGATTCGGTCTACTGAAGTATCGGCATCTACAGGTCAACTAAGTCAGTCAATCTTTTAATGAGAAGAGCAATGGTTTTCTCCTCTCGGTCTCAAACCGCCCTAGGGATTTTCCTAATTAACTCTCGTCCTCTTAGGGGTCACCTATCAATTCTAAGCAAGCCTTCCCTTCCAATCTCTCGATCCAGGTCGGGGTTAACTACCTAGTCTAGTCTCCTGCGTGCACTCATTCGACTAAACCTCAATTAAATTGCAAAGATCGATTCTCACGACTAGCTAAACTAATCTATCCTAACATGCCTCTACTACGGTTTTCCTCATCCCAACATACAAGAGAATTAGCTACTCATGTTATAGACTATGCTAACTAAGACGATTAAACATATGACATAAGACATAATAAAATCGTAATTAATAAGCATGACAATAATAAAGCAGTAGTTAAGAAGAAAAAATAGTAATTAAGACTAAAAGAAAGGATTAAGAATAAAGAGAGAAAAGAGAAAGGAGTTTACAATCTTAGCAAATCCGGCGTAAAGAACAAATCCTACGTCGATAAACCCGAATGCAAACCAAAGATAAAGTTCAGAAACTAAAGGAAGATTAATGTCTATGATTCCGAACCCTAATGGTTCTGAGTCCTAATGACTCCGAATCTGAATCATCCAAACTGACGACAAATAAGAGTTTATATAATGCTAAACACGACTCTTAAACCCTAATTAAGCTACGGACTTAAGGCCCATGATAGATTCTACTCGATCGAGGGAAATAACCACTCGATCGAGGACTTTATTAGAGGAAATCACTCGATCGAGTAACAATTCTACTCGATCGAGCAACTTTTCAGCAGCAACCACTCGATCGAGCACAGGACAGCTCGATCGAGCAACTCTTTACTTCAACGCTCCTCGATCGACCAAATATATAATCGATCGAGGTCTTTTGGCCTATCGTGCAGTGTTGGACACGACTTTGGACTTGATTGCGAGCGGTTTCACGCTTTCCCATGCAAGAGCTTCTGTTCCGTTCCTTCCATTCTCCTAAATGCATGCAAAGTGGACTGTTTTGGCTCGGTTTCTGCTACTACACAGCTTGTACCTACAAAATAGTAATGAAAGTACAAAGTAGCCAAATAGGGGCATATGACGATATAATATCGCCTAAATGACATATAAATGCGTGCATAAATGGACTAGAAAAGTCTATATAAAATACACGCATCAATATACATGTGAGATACGATAAGAATAGATAGGCAATTCAATATATAATGATAAGAGCATATAGAATACAAATCTGAATCCATCATGTGATACAAAGACTCGGGGAAGACACTCTTAGGCAACCGAATACGCTCACTAGGGCTTGCATCTCACCGTTAGCGTTATAAGTTTGATAAGATTGAGACTCGACAAATAAACCATGCCAAGTCATGCGATGATCACAAAGAATCCAAACATATTATCATCCATTCACGAACCCATACATTGACGGTGCCCAATCATGCAATGACCATGAATAATATCATGAAATCACGCATTCAAAGATGACGGTGCCCAATCATGCAATGACCATGAATAATATCATGAAATCACGCATTTAAAGACGACGACACGACGACATCTCTCACGGTAAATGAAACGCACTAGCATCGTGTACATGGCAAGTATGATTAAAAGGCATCCACGGGATAAAGCATTTCCCTGAACTCATACACGATGCTACATTTCGTATATGTAGACTAATTTCCTCCTGGTAGCACGACGATATAAATATCCGGTCTTAGTCTAAACCTGGCCAGATTCTCGGAATAAA
>JAIUZE010025035.1:0-10370 GCA_022085475.1 Heliosperma pusillum | reverse complement strand
GGGCTGCATGGCTGCTGATCCCTCGTCCAAATTCATACCCTAGTCAAAGCATTAAATCACACATTTATGCTCGGTTGAAGAAGAGCTAAGTAACGTCCAATGCAGAAATACCCGATCGGGTAAATGGTAATCCGATCGGGTAAATGTGCAAGATGGATGCTTCCGTCTTTTCGTCTTAAGCACGGAATCCTATGCCTTGGTCTTGGTCAATGCAATATGGAATTGGGCTTGGGCTGATCTTCTTTTGACTTGGGTTGAGGTTTCGTTTTGAAGTTCAAAGCCAAAGTCCAAGATAAATCCAATTGAGGAAGGATGTAGCGTAATCGTTATCAAATCGTGAACTGGATATCATCAATTCCTTGAAAACGCATATCCTAGTGCCTTTGCTCCATAAAGTAGGAAAATATAGCAAAACCGCTTCATTTCCTATAAAACGAGTCAAAACACGCAAAACAACTAGAATAGCAATATAGCTCGTTAATCACTTAACAAAGTGCATAAATCGTATGGAAATCGAGCTAAAACGGGGGATAAATTAGTACAAAATATCACTTATAAAAAGACTCAAAACTCTCTCAAACTCCATCGAAACACGTCAAAACTTGATCAAATCGAGCCATAAAACATGACTACTCGAGGTATGTATCCTATCTTTGCTTTCAACTCTTGCTTTAGATTGAATTAGAGTCGGAAATAAGGGTTCCTCCCCTTGAATATTTCAAAAATTTGGAAGTTTGTCTTCATTTGAGTTGTATGATATAAATTGATACTAGAAATGAGTAATTGGCATTGTTAAGAACATAAACATGTATTTTTGTTTTTGCGTTTTCGTCAAGTTGTAATCAAATTAGACGGTTTCACAGCTAATTTGACAATCTCTTCAAAAACACCCTTAGGATTGTCCATCTTGGATGAAATTTGATGTTTTGGAACCCTTGTGTAATGGGTAACTTGCTGTGGTGTTGGATTTTTTATTTGCGACAATTTTTGTAGGACTCTTTTCTAGGGCATAATCACTATTAAAGCGAAATGGTGCCGAATTTTTGACTTAAACCCGTGACTAGGCTTTGAATTAGACTTGACTTGACCCACCCCCTACATGTTTAGTCGGGTTTTGGAATAAATGGCCAAAGATGGCTGGAAAACTTCCTTTTAGAGCATGAAAATACTTGAAACGTCTTGAAAAATGCTTGAAACGACCTGACCTGGCTTCAGTTTTGCAGGTGATGTTCCTTCCACGTTGGAGGAATCCCCTATGGATGTTGACCTTGAGCCCTCTTCTTCTCACGTGGGAGAAGAGATACCGGCAGAGGTGTTTGAGGTGGTCGAGCAGGCAGAGGAGGACCCGAGGAGGCTCAATATAGGACGAGGTGGGCGCCAGGTAGTGGGTGCACCTGAGTGGGACGAGAAATGAGATGGTAGACATCTCATTTGGATGGCAGAGAGCCACTTGTCTTATCGGACGACGCAAAGTATGTTAAGCTTCTGTTTGTCACTCTTCGTATCCGTTTGCCGTATCATTTCTTATTTACTTAATACTAATGACAACTTTTGACTTGAATTGATGCATGATGCTGGGAAGATGAGGTCCTTCTCCGGCTACACGATGATGATAGAGGCCTATGACAGACTGACGGAGGAGGCTAGGAACCCTTGGAGACTTGGTCAGGGCTTGGAGGACGATCAAGACGTGGAAGATTCGGGCTAACCTTAGCCTTATTCGGGCCTTTCTTGACCGGAACTGCGACACGACTTCGACCTTACATATGTCTTTCGGAGAGGTCGGGGTCACTTTAGAAGATTAAGGCATCTCGGGTCTGCCATGTGGAAAGGAGACTTTAGAGTGGTCGTTGACGGCCATGAGGGCGAATTCGGAGAAAGCGAGGAGGTTGATCGGTTAGAACCTGCCGCCAGGGGCGCCTAGCGTTTCCGGGTTGGTTCCGAGCTCTTACATCACGGACTACTTCGCGGGTAGGACCCTGACGAGAGTAAGGATAGGGGGAGATGGTGCCTCCTCCTCTTTGTACAGCTGAGCAGAAGGCTCGCCTCTGGTTCTGGTGGTTCTTGTCTTTGATTTACTTCGGAGACAAGGGGGAGAGGATGTCGACTAAGCTTCTTCCTTTCCTGTCTGACTTGAGTAGCCTAGGTCGCTGGGACTGGGTTACTCCTGGTGATAAGTGAATATTTGTATGATTTTAATCTGCAATTTAGCTCGGTTTTGTATGTCATTTGTGCTTTGTTAAGCCATTTTATGAGCTAATACCGTCTTCTAGGCGAATTCCTATGTTCTAACCTGTTTTGTGGGGAAAGTGACGTTTTTACGCCCTTTTTCTATATTCCCGAGCATTTGCCTAGAACCCGACGATTGGAAGAAGCAAGCTTGACCAAGTCAAAGGCATTTCAAGAAGGTTCACTAATTCAAAAGAAAGAAGAAGCAAAGACGATTTCGCAGTTGTCGGAAGATCGATCAGTTAGGCGAAGAAATCATCACTTTACATCAAACCCTATCAACAAACCCGACTCAAGAGGTCAAGGGGGATAATGAAAGTCAAGTCATATGCAAGGGGAGATGAAACGAAAGTCTAAGCTTCTAGAATACAACTTACCCGATCGGGTATCTCTGCTGATCCGAGCTTTTGCTTCGACTTCCTCCTTTTTGTCCTATGTGATGAATGCATGACCCCTTCCCCACGAAACCCTACTGCTATAAAAGGATGCCTTAGCCACCACATATAAACAAGTACCTCTCCACACTTCACACTTCTCTTCTTACACTTCTCTTTAGATTAGAAACCCTAGATTAGGAGGAGAGAAACCTAGCCTCTCTTCTCTTGTCTAGATCATTTTCTTCTTCCTTTTTGTCTTTAGTTTCTTTGTTTATTTCTGTCTTTTCTAAATCAAATCCTTAGCCTAGATCAATAAAAATTTCATCTTTGTAATCTACTTTGTGTGGTTCAAGCGTTGTAATTCGTGGATCGACTATTCTATGCAAGGAATTTCTATTACGGTTGTTTGTAATTTATCATTATCGTTGTTGATCGTCATCTAGGTATTCCTATTTTATCTTTTGTTTTAAGTTTTCATGTTTCTTATTTGATTGTTATTTCCTTTACATGTTATTGTAGATTCAATTTCAATATCGTTGTAATCGTTTCACTTCATTAGATCGTCAATATAACGTCGTTATTATCGCCATATAAAGAGTCTTAAAATACTATCAAAACCAAATAAACATGTCTATCCTAGTTTTTGTTATTGACATCATCTTAGATTTAAACATCACCATGAGTGAGTAGTCGTTTTTCTAGGGTGTAGGGTAGCCATGTAGGTTGATTAAAAGATGATAATTGGATAAAAGAAATTGTGCTTTTAAAACATTGTGTCTATGCATGTTTGGACTATAACGATAGTTAACGATTCCTGATCACAATCATTGACGAAAGTGGAATTCTTTTCGAAGGTAGAAATACGTGAATTGAATAGACAAAGCATGACATGGTAGATTAAGACCTAGTAAATTGCCTAAAAGCCTGCTAGACCATCTGATCTATGATTGTAATGAACACATCATTCTTACGAACTCACAATGAATTTTTTGCATGTCCTAAACCCAATTTCATCAATATGTTAATCTACATATGTGAACCTACTTCCCTAGATTCTTTTTATCATTGTTAATTCATCACCTGCTTTATTGTTTCCGTTTTGATTTGCTTTTATCTTGTTTTCATTTATGCTTTTTATTAGTTTAGAAATCAAAACCCCAAAACCCAGATACTCGTTAGATAATACCCAATTGCAAGACATTTCACATTCTATAGGGAACACCATCTCCCTGAGGATCGACCCCTACTTCCCTAATTACATTAATTTGTTATTAGCCTAGTCTGGGTAATTATCTTTGACCAGGGCTTGCGGCAGGCCCGATCAAATTTTGGTGTCGTTGCCGGGGAGCACGGTTTAGTTTTCCTTTTTCTTGTGATTTTTATTGCAATTAGTTTTATCTAGTCTTTAGGAACCCAAATTCCTTCAGACCTCTCTTGATTTTTCATCCTTAAATTTTCAATCTTATGCCCAGATCTTCTAGACTAGGCACCTCTATCTCTTTAGACCCCGATCTAGAAAGAACTCTGCGTAGGAGACGAAAGCTATTCAACGAAATCTCAAAAGCTTCTGATACTTCAAGTTTAAACCGTATTCGTGAGAATTACTCGGATATTTTATCTAATCTTGAAGGAGAAGAAGATCCATTCTCATCTCCATTCTCAAAAACCAATCAACTTTCAAACAACACTCTATCTTCATCTTCACAAAAGAAAATGGTTCGACTTTCAGACCATTCCAAACCAACTGCAGATACACTTCCAAGGGGTATCGCTACACCCCAAATCACAGCCCAAAACTTTGAAATCAAACCTGCCTTCATCAGTTTAATAGAAAGAAGTCAATTTGGTGGCAATGCCACAGAAGATCCCAACCTTCATATTCAAAACTTCTGTGACTATTGCTCCACAATTAGACAAACTGGAGTATCCCAAGAGTAGATTAGGGAAATGCTCTTTCCCTTCTCTTTAACAGGAAAGGCTAAACTTTGGATCAATAGCCTTGACCGAGTTGCCTTAGGAATAGCCGACTGGGATGGTCTAGCTCTTGCTTTCTATCAAAAGTACTTCCCACCAGAACGAACCGCACTCTTACGGAGTCAAATCACTGGATTCCGTCAGAGAGGCGATGAAAGCCTTTATGAGGCATGGGAAAGGTACAAAGAATTACAAAGAGAATGCCCTCATCATGTCCTTGATTCATGGTTCTTAGCTATCACCTTCTACAACGGTTGTTGTGGCGAATCGCGTCGTATCCTCGACTCCGCTAACAATGGTCGTTTCGATCAGATCGATGTAGAAATAGCTAGTGCAACTATCGAGTCAATGGCAATTCATGACTCTCAGTATAGCAACTCACGTGCTATGCCGCTCAAACCCAAACAGGAAGATTCAAGAAAAGTAGTATTCCTAGAAGCCCAACTAGCCCTTCTGCAGCAACAAGTAGGAAGCTCTTCTCAATCCAAGCAACATGTTAACGTCACTAGCCACGTAGTGGCATGTGAGACATGTGGGGTTGGAGGACATAGTTTTCAATAATGTAGGAGTTTGCTAGAGCAAGTCAATGCCTACCAAGCATACATGCAGGGCAATGCTTTCTCAAACTTCTGTAATGAGAACACAAAGAACCATCCTCTTTTGTCTTACAAAAGCACCAACATTCAGAATCCCCACCATTAGATTCAACAACCATTCATACCACATCAACATAAGCCCTATAATCCACCTGGTTTTCAAAACCAGAGACTTCCATTTCAACCTAAATTCAATCAACCTTACCAACACCAACACCAACCTCAACACCAACCACCCCAAAATCAAAGCCAACCCAATGACTCAAGCCTGAGCAAAATTGAATCCATGCTTCTCCAAGTTGTTCAAAAACAAGATTCAATGTTTGCTCAACTTCAAAAGAGTGATCAAGCTCAAAATGCTGCCATCAAGATGCTTGAAACTCAAATGGCCCAATTGGCTGCCTCTAATACCCAAAGGAAACAAGGCCAACTCCCACCTCATGGTGAGCAACCGAGGGACACCGCTAATGCTATCACCCTTAGGAGTGGTACCACTTATAAGGAACCTCATCAACCCAAGGAAACAATAGTTGAGCCAACACCAGTAGAGAGCCAAAAACATTCCCAACCATCCACCTCTAAACACGCGGAAAACAAAGAAAAGAAGGATGAACCTGTGAAGGAACCCATCAAAATCCAAGTTCCATTTCCCCAACGCTTGAGGAGAAATCATAAGGAAACCCAGTTTAGCAAATTCATGGAAGTAGTCAAAAACCTCCAGGTAACGGTTCCATTCACTGAACTGATCACTCAAATCCCTTCGTACACAAAATTCATGAAGGATATCCTAACTAAGAAGAGGACTTTAGATGATGTTGAAATCATAGCATTCACAGCTGAGTGTAGTGCTTTGTTGCAAAATAAGTCCCCTCCTAAGTTAAAGGATCCCGGTAGTTTCTCTATACCTTACACTATAGGCACCTACACAATCGATAAAGCTCTATGCGATCTAGGTGCCAGTGTAAGCGTCATGCCCTTTTCAATATGTGAAAAGTTGAATATGGGAATTCTCAAATGCACCAGTATCACTCTGCAAATGGCAGACCGTTCTTTAAAACAAGGTATGGGAGTTTTAGAAGATGTGCCTGTCAAAGTAGGAAGGTTTTTCATTCCCGTCGATTTCATCGTGCTAGATATGGCTGAAGATTCTCAAATCCCTATCATTTTAGGAAGGCCATTTTGCACACTGCCAGAGCAGTAATCGATGTTAAGAATGGAAAACTGACACTAGAAGTAGGTGATGATAAAGTCACCTATAACTTGAACAGTGCAATGAAAAGCCCCATGCTAGAGGAGTCTTGCTATTTTATCGATATTGTCGACTCTATTGTTGATGAATCTCTGTATCCATCAATAATCGAGGATCCTTTAGAAGCAATCTTATTGTTGGAGGATATCTCTGAGAATGACAATTTCGAGATCAGTGAGGTGGAAAAGGACTTGACCGGAAAAGAGATACCGTCAGAAGAAATTAAACAGTTCATAAGCTAAAATATGCTTTTCTAGATGAATCTGAGTATGCTTTTCTAGATAAAACCTAGATAAACTAAAACCGCTTCCCTCGAATCTAAAATATGCTTTTCTAGATGAATCTGAGTATTGCCCAGTCATAGTGAGTGCTCTCCTAGATAAAAATCAGTTAACCTCACTATTGACTGTCTTGAAAAAGCATAAAAAGGCAATAGCTTACAAACTCGAAGATTTAACATGCATAAGCCCAGAGTTCTGCATGCATAGAATCAATTTAGAAGAAGGCCAAAAACCTTGTGTTCAAGTTCAACGCCGTCTTAATCCCAACATGCAGGAAGTAGTTAGAACTGAAGTTATGAAATTGCTAGATGCTGGCATAATCTATGCAATCTCTGACTCTAAATGGGTTAGCCCTGTTCAACTTGTTCCCAAGAAATGAGGAACAACAGTAGTCAAAAATGAGAAGAATGAGCTCATCCCCACAAGGATTGTGACGGGATGGCGTATGTGTATTGACTACAGAAAGTTGAATCAATCGACTAGGAAAGATCACTATCCTCTAACTTTCATTGAACAAATGCTAGAGAGGTTAGCTTTGAAAGTCCTAGACCTCTAATTAGACTCCTCTAATTAGTTCATTAAATTACATTAACTTAATGATTTAGGATTTAGTTATTATGCATGCAAATATAAAAGCATAAAAGAAAATATAAGACGAAAACATCCTTACATGGGGTATTTTCGGTTCAATATGGGCACAATAAGAACTCCTTCTTATTGTTCTTGAGCATGAAATTAATGGATGATCCTCCATAAAACAACCTCCAAAGTAGAAGGTCTCCTTCTAATTGCACCCAAGATTAAACCCAAATAATCTTAACTTATTATTAACTAGATAATAAGTAAGATAAATACTACTAATATTATTGTATTACTACACTAGAAATATGTAGAGAATATTAGTGTATAAGAGAGTTTAGAGAGAAGTTGAGTTTAGAAAGAGAAGTGGAAAAATAAGCAAAATAAAGTTATCCAAAATGAGAACAACTCTTGTTCTCTTATGTAGCCCTATTTGGCCGGATGGTCATTGCCCTTGTGGCTCTTATTTTGCTCATTTTTTATTCCCATGCAAATGACTTGAGTGTTGGTGGTAAATGTAATGATCATGGTGTCATAACATAAGGTGGAGTGTAGGATTAGATGAGAACAATCATCATTGATCTCCACTCAAATAATCCGGCCCCAACTAGTGTTATGTGGTCCATTTTGATTTTTGATATTTGTCCCACAAATACTTATAATCATATGTTTAATTATCTTGTATAATTAAGTGTTAATTTGATCATATAACAATTATATGACTCAAATTAATAAATAATATATACTTAACTTTTAAGTAATATTTTACCATTATATCAATATATAATGGGTCCCACAATGCCCAGTTAATTTATTTTACAACTCTTTGTAAATATAATTAACTAATTACCTCTACCTCAAAATATATAACCTCAACTAATTTAATGAATTAACGATTAATTACTAATTAAATATTATTTAATCGTATTAAAATAAGACGTAAAATTTATTCAGTCAGTTATCGTATAATTGACTAATAAACTTAAGTGGAATGAGTTCGTAACTCAATTTCCAATAAATAACTCTCGTAACTAAACGTACATATCAAATATATGTAATGCTCTAATTAAACTGTATCGTATACAAATAATTAGTATTCTATTTGGGTCTCATCCTATAGGTGTGACCTAAAGGGATCAGTTGATTACCGCCGTCATACGACAATAACGTCAAACTCTAGTCAGCCAAGCGTTACCGATTTACGTTAATCAACTGACGTGGAGTATAAAAATATACTAATCATGCCACGTATATTCCAAATGAGATTTATTATATAAATGCAATATTGTGGAGGACACTTACTCCAACAATCTCCCACTTGTCCGATACAAGTTGTGCATGTAACAACACTATTGCGGAGGACTCCTCCTCCTACAATTTCTCCCACTTGTCTCGACAAGTTGTGTGCTACCGATTCTCTTGTCTCTTTTGCGTCACATCCTCCCACTCATTGCAAGGTGTCTTACAGGTCGCACTTGCAATTGAATTTATAAATAGAGTGGTTTTCTCGATCTTGGAGAGTAACTGTCTGACCGGAAAATCTACCAGAGATCTCTTCCGAGCGTGGCCACGCATTTCCAGTTACTACTCCTAGAGTGGCCCGAAGATGTTAATACCCAACGTGGGTGGACAATTCCTGTTGACCCATCTTACACTGTATGATGCAGATCACCATGACCCCAGAAGATGTCCATCGGCCTCCTTTCACGGCACGACCTAGGACAAAAACCAAAGTCAATCGGAAACTACACCGACTCAGGTAAATGGTCGCCAGTCTAAATAATCGACTCGTAGGAATAAAATAGAAATCTCCGCCACGACCAGGCTTCAACAATTTTGATAAGGGACTCTATTATGGTCACTGCCCGACAGAGTGTCTCCACAGTCTGTCTATGTAAACGACCAGTCATCTCCATGACCCCATTGAAAGTCCATAGACCTTAATTAGACTCCTCTAATTATTTACTAAATTACTTTTTAATTTAGTTTATAATGATCTATGTAACATGCATGCAAATATAAAGACATTTATATAAGAGAAGAAATTTCCTCACATTGATGTGGAAAATATAAGGGCACAACAAGAAATCCTTCTTGTTGATCTTGAGCTACAAATATGGTTGAACACAAATAATCTTCAAAGTAGAAGATCTCCTCTTAGTTGCACCAAGATGAACCAAACAATCTACCCTTATTATTAACTAGATAATAAGATAGATAATATACTACTAATATTAGACTATATTACTACAATAGTAATACTTAGGAAATATTAGTATATGAGAGTTGTAGTGAGAAGATGAGTTTTGAGAGATGAATGATAAAATAAGTAAGAATGAAGAAGTGAAGGAATGAACAACAATTGCTCTCCTTTTATAGCCAAGAGGGCCGGTTATTTCATCACAAAGTGGTGATGATTTCTTCTTATTTTATTGCCATGTAAGGCGGTAATGTGTTGTAGTGAATAAAATGATATCATGTTTGCTATTCATGTCATAAGCATATGTTGCTTATGAGTATAAATAAGAACAACCACCATCATCATTTGACTTCACCACAACCGGCCATGTGAGCCTCAATTTGATCCAATTTGATTTTTTTTGATATTTGTCCCACAAATACTTATTGATCATATGCTTAATTATCTTGTATAATTAAGTGTTAATTTGATCATATAACAATTATATGACACAAATAAATGAATAATATGTACTTAACATTTTAAGTAGTATTCTACCATTATATCAATATATAATGGGTCCCACAATGCTTAGTTAATTTATTTTACAACTCTTTGTAAATATAATTAACTAATTACCTCTATCTCAATACCTCAATTAATTTAGTAATTTAACGATTAATTACTAAGTTAAATCTTATTTAATCGTATTAAAATAAGATATAAATTTATTAGTCAATTATCGCATAATTGAAAAATAAGCTTAATCGAATTTGCGTTCTCAACTCATTTTCTAATAATTAACTCTCGTACATATCGAATATATGTAATGTACTAATTAACTGTATCGTATACAAATAATTAGTTACTATTTGGTTCATCCTTAGGTGTGACCGAAAGGGATCA
>JAIUZE010025031.1:0-10128 GCA_022085475.1 Heliosperma pusillum | reverse complement strand
TTAGGCACGATTGCACTAACGAATTTGTTTGATCCTCTGGTGGGCGTATCAAAATGTTTGGCATAGGATGCAACTTCTTGTAGTCATATGGGATTGACGAATCAGGTAGAAAGATGGGGTCTCCAAACCTTAAGGTCACCGAGAGACACGGCGATCAAGGAATTTTCACACCACAAGATATGGACAAGGTGGTAAATGCAAGCCCTCGTTAAGGCTTATTCTAAGAGGTCGAGCGATGTACACTAAAGAGATACGACCTAACGTATTTCAAGTCTATTCCACTAGTTAAGATTAAAAAAAGTAGAACAAGTGACTAATAAAAGGACATGTGCTCATTTATCAGTTTTGTTTGAAACTAGAAAAGAACTAGGATGATCTTATTACAAAGGTTAATATAGTGAACACAAGTAGCCGCTTCAGATCCCGTCCTCAATTCTTGTACCTAGCACAATTCTGTATTTGAAAGACTTTATGTTCGGGTACCTCTAGTGGTTTGCATAAACAGGTCTCAAGTTGTTCACGAACTTTTCCACAAGAGTAGCTTCATCTGGGCGTTCGACGAGTTGTATGCTAGTCTTCCTCCACCTACTTAGGAAGCCGGTGAATCCTTCTTTCTCATTTTGGTTACGAACCTCTAGAGTGCGCATGGTTACTTGGATTTTAGCATTGTCTGCGTATTGCTTGGCGAACTCGATTGCGGCATGTCCCATATTGCGATCTTCTTGTGTCCTAGGAAATAGAACCAATACTTGGGAATGGTGTCGAGAGATGAAGTAAAGATCCTTAGGAACATCTATGGTTTGATGCCTTTGATAGACATGTAATCTTTGAAAGCACGGATGTGGTTCAGGGGGTTCTCGTGCCCCTTAAATTTAGGGATGTCAGTCATGTTGAAATTGGTTGGCAGCTGGGCATTTACCGCCTCATATTTGCGACTGTTCTCCCTATAGATGTCATCTCCCTTGAGATATATTAGTTGTTCCTCTAAGTATTGGAGTCGCTTTTCCGCTCTAGTAAGAACTGGTGGGGTATTGACTTTTGGTAGTCCCACAATGAGAGGGACGTTATTGTGCTTACTAGGGTCAGGAATGTCTGCGGGAGGCAGCCTAGTTTCTACAGCAATGATTCGACCCTCAATGGCATTGAGGCGAGCATAGGCTTTGTCTTGACTCGTTTGGAGAGGAAGGAGCACAGCTAGGATTTGATCATTATCATTTGGCTCGGGTTGATGAACACTTGCTTGACTGGTTCCACGCATCTTGGAAACTGGGCAAGAGACCAACGACAAATTAACACGCGATCGACCAATCTAGCACACTTACTCGAAAAGACTCGATTTGTGAAGTGGGAATGTGTCACTGTCTCTAATTGGGTTCTGAAAATGATTGGTTTGGGAATGTTTATCCTAGACAACCCTAGTGTGGTTGTAGGAGTGTTGACTCGGAGTGGAAAAATGATTTTGACTAAACACTCAGACACTCGGAGTGTGCCACCTTTAAAAATGTTTTACAGTTTTATAAGGATGTTGGGTTTGAAAATTTTGTCATGGTTTATTTACAAAGATAGTGATCACGTAAGGGTTATACACATCTAAACAGGCAGAAAAACGGTATGCTAAGTGCATTTAAAATGGTTTTGGCTTAAAGGTTGGGTTGGCATACAAAGCAATCAAACCCAAGGTATGTGGAGAGTTCCACGCCAAACATGAGTAAGGTCGGTTCCTAGTCCATTCTCCCGAATAGTGAAAGCCCTTGGTGCTAACATGAATACACACCGTGGTATGGTTGACGTCAATCGTTATCCATCCTTAGGCCTAGATAAGAATTTGGACAATTAGTTGAAAGGGTTGGGTTAGGCCTAGGAAGGCCAAATAAAACAACCTAGGAAGGTCAAGTAATGAGAACCGACAACTGTCTCATACATACTATTCCCTAACCTCGTTCAAGTTTTACCCTGGGTAACACGTAAGAGTATAATCCCCAGCGGACTCGCCAAACTGTGATACACGGGTATTGTGTTTCTTTCCAAACTGTGGTACACGGGATTCCACGGATGGAGAAACCAGGGACAAGCGTGAAAACACGCATTTGTGGAATTGCCACCAAATTTTGTGGGGAGTTGGAACTGTTCGAATACTTTATGTCATGTCAAGACATAAAGGAATGACATGAACACGAAGAACTCGTTACCCTTAGCATTCTATGTCGAGAATGACTCTCGTGGAAGCCAATGAACATGGATGTTCACAGAGATCTGGAGTAAGGGGTGAGGGTACGTATTAGAAAGTTCTTTTGATCAAACACCTGATCCCGCCCGCCTCAATAGCGGCCTCTACAAATAATTAAGGAAACTCTTCAGTTATAGATGTGTTGTCGGTTATATGCATGCTATGCAACATCCACGTTTTAATCCTAGCATGTGAGCTTAGACTATGTCGGTGAACGTGTAGTTTAGCATTTAATTATGTCGAAGTAGGATTTATGATTTATTGGCATGTGAAAGGTAATCAAATGATACAAAGAATCATACAATACAACGATTAAATAGAACTATAAAAGAAATATTACAATTGATTACAACGATCACGGGATCAATGTCGGAAATATGTTTGAAAGATTAATTTTGAAAGAAAGAAAATAGTTAATATAACTAAACGAATCGGATTAGCAGAGATAATAAGAATAATAGTCGATTTATTACCTAATTAAACTACGTCAAAGCGAACCAGGAAGTTCAGAGACAGAAACCAGCCCGGAACAGGCGCAGTAGGTCATGCGTCCTCTGGAAGAGGCGCATTAGACCTTGCGTCTGTTCCTGAGATGGGTTTTGGCTGTGAAGATAGAATCGCAAACAGTTAGTGTTCGTTGGTGAATTACAGTTTATTAATGATCTACAAGTCAAATTTAAGTGATTTAAGTCACATTAGACGAATCTATAAATTTGACATGACCAAATCTAACCTCTAAAGAAAAAATTGATAAATGACAAAAACCCACTAATATCGATTATTAGGGATTTAAGCCAAGAATTAAACAACATGTAATAAGAAAACTAAAAGAAATAATGAAAGAAAAGGTTTTGAAACCGATTTTGACATAAATCCGACATGAATCTTACATTAATTTAAATAAAGTAAAATAAAAAAGATGGGATCAAACCCCCTAAGACTGACATGTTGACGAAACGAGATTTGAACTAAAGTTATCGATTTAGCGACAGCTCAACTCGAATGTAAAGAAAGTGCCCTCGCAAAAGGAACGATCGATTAATTAAGATTGATTAACATTGATTATTTTTTAGTTGGTAAAATTGGTAGGTCAATGCAATAACTTGACGGGAACCCAGAATGATCTGAGCTTACGTGGTCGATTGATCAAGCACATAGTTGTCAAAATGCTTAAAGCAAGGCCTAGAATGCAAAGAGGGAGAAAAGAAGGGGCGGAACATTCGCGTGCCTTGAAAGTGTGCACAAAACGCTCCTTATATAGGGACAAATCCGAAAAGTTTTGGAATAACTCGAACACGGAAAGAAATCTATAAAATATTCCGGAAATAGGCAAACAGAGATGGGGAAGGCGATGCAGGCATTGCGACTCTTGGAAGAGGCGCAACTCCTATTGCGACATTTCCCGAGCAGTTTCCTACTTTGAAAGAAAGATTTCCGCGTTTCTTTATGGGAATTGCGGTAGATTTCGAATTCTTTTCTAAATAAAATATGAATATACTGTAATGACTGTCAAAACGACCATATCGGCACGTAGATGACGACCAAGGGGGTAGACACAATTGTTTGAGCTGTTAGTTGATGATATACTTACGAATTGTCATAAATCGTTTTGTTGTACCAAACATGCGGCCCACTCATCACTTTGTGGTTGGCGGAAGGTCCAAATTCGAGGTATCTACACAATTACTAGAGCTCTTTTTTATCGACGAGCTAGTGTTAACATTCTTGCTCTTCTTATTGCAAAAACCCTCGCCCTTGAAGAAGTGAGGCCCACTTCCATGACCATACAACTAGCCGACCGTTCGGTCAAAAATTCTAAGGGAATCCTGTACGATATCCTAGTCAAAGTGGGTAATCTCTACATCCCTGCCAATTTTGTGGTTATGGACATTCCGGAAAACCAACAAACTCTAAGTATCCTTGAGATACCATACATGACAAACGGAGGTGTGGTCAATTATGTCAAGAAGGGACACCTCTCTTTTAATGTTGGTGAAAGCAAGATTGACTTTCCTTGATGGAGGCTATATATCTCCAAACCAATGGTGGAAAATGTTCTTGAAGACACCGTGAATGACATGCGAAAAGAGTTGAATGTTGAAAATGATGATTTGTGTTGTTGCCATGGAGAGTTCAAGAGAGGATGAAATTGATCGTCTTATTGATGATGAGATTGAGCCATACTTGAACTCTACAACTCCTATTGATTTGAGCTTCCATGAAGATTTTCCTTGGCTTGATGACCTCTCAAGTAGTATTGTCCTTGGCTTGATGACCTCTCAAGTAGTCAGGAAATCCAAGTGGAAGAAATTGAAGAGGCCATGAAAGAAATTGGCTTGGAAATATTCCCTCTTATTGAAGTTAAAGGTGATGTGGAGGACTTGCTTCCTCCTTCACCTACTTGTTTGAATCCCCCCATGTCCTTTGATGCGAGTCGTTATACATCAAAAATAAAAGCCTAAGTCTACTACCTAAAGAAGATAGCGGAAGTAGGGTCGATCTCCATAGGGAGGAAACTAATTAACTGAAATCTAAATCTGCCAGTCACAATCTAGGGGTTTTTAATTGGTTTATTACTAAACTAAATAAGATTAAAGGAAGAGAAACAAAGGTAGAAATTAATATGAAATAAATCAGATAAAAGAGAATATGCTTGGATTCGGTCCACTGCAATATCGGCATCTACGGGTTAACTAAGTCAGTCAATCTATCAATGAGAAGGGCAATGGTTTTCTCCTCTCGGTCTCAAACCACCATAGGGATTTTCCTAATTAACTCTCGTCCTCTTAGGAGTCACCTATCAATTCTAAGCAAGCATTTCCCTTCCAATCTCTCAATCCAGGTCGGGGTTAACTACCTAGCTAGTCTCCTGCGTGCACTCATTCGACTAACCTCAATTAAATTGCTTAGATTGATTCTCATATTCAAGATTAACTAAAATAGTCTATCCTACCATGCCTTTACTACAGTTTCCCTCATCCTAACATACAAGAGAATTAGCTACTCATGCTATTAACGATGCTATCAATACAAACGATTGAATATATGACGTTGGACATAATATAATCGTAATTAACAAGCATAAATAATAACGCAACAGTTAAGAAAGGTAAACAGTAATCAAGACTAAAATAAAGATTAAGAATAAAGGAGAGAAAAGAGTTTAAAATCTTAGCAAATCCGGCGTAAAGAACAAATCCACGTCGATAAACCCGAATGTAAACTAAAGATTAATAAAGTTCAGAAACTAAAGTTTTAATGCTAAGTGTCTGCTAATTATCGATGATAATCGAATGATGATTGATTTATGACGTAAATAAGAGTCTTATATAATGCATAACACGACTCTAAACCGTAATTAATCTACGGACTTAAGGCCCGTGATAGATTCCACTCGATCGAAGGAAAATACCCTTCGATCGAGGTATTTATTTGAGAGTATCAGTCGATCGAGGACTTCTTCCACTCGATCGACCAACTTGTCAAAATATACCACTCGATCGAGCAAAGATATAGCTCGATCGAGGTCTTCCTTCCTTCAACTCTCCTCGATCGACCAAAGGTATAGTCGATCGAGGTCTTCTGGCTTGTCATGTAACGTTGGTCATGGCCTCGGACTTGATTGTAAGCGGGTTCATGCTTTCCCATGCAAGAGCTTCTGTTCTGTTCCTTCCATTCTCCTAAATGCATGCAAAGTGGACTGTTTTGGCTCGGTTTCCGCTACTACGCAGCGTGTACCTACAAAATGGTAATGAAAGTACAAAGTAGTCAAATAGGGGCATGTAGTGACGTAATACCACTTAAATGACATAGAAATGCGTGTATAAATGGACTAAAAAGTCTATATAAAATATGTGACAACCCTCGCGAATGCGGAAATATAAAACATACAAGCATGTGAAATAATATGTGGAAATACGATATTTTAAAAACTTTTATACATGCAAGATAGATAAAACGAGGAGTGTCAAAATATTACAAACTAAGTACGAAATACAACAAAGAGACGGGGTCTCTCAAAATGTTAGCAAAGAACAAGTGTTTAGCAAAACTAGCTAAAATCGTCTAGAGGTGAAACTTCCAGGGACAACGCCCGCTAGTTCACACCCGAACCCAAAATAGTCAAAAGCAAAAAGCCATCCATGCAAGCAACCTGTTCATCCATGAAAAACATGAACGCCACAATCAGTGGGGAGTAACTCCGGGTTCTCCCAACCATATCACATTAAACGTACATAGAAGGAAATACAAAAGTAGAGCATGCATACATATAGATATACATGTGAGATACGATAAGGATAGATAGGCAATTCAATATATAATGATAAGAGCATAAGAGTTACAAGTCCGAATCCATCATGTGATACAAAGACTCGGGGAAGACACTCTTAGTCAACCGAATACGCTCGCTAGGGCTTACATCTCACCTTCAGCGGTATAAGTTTGATAAGATTGAAACTCAACAAACAAACCATGCCAAGTCATGCGATGATCACAATAAATCCATCATATTATCATCCATTCAAACATACCAATACATAGACGATGCCCAATCATGCAATGACCATGAATAATAAGTCATGAAATCACGCATTCAAGAACGACGACACAAAGACGACATCTCTGACGGTAAATGAAACGCACTAGCACCGTGTCCCAGCAAGTATGATTAAAAGGCATCCACGGGATATAACATTTCCCTGAACGCATACACGATGCTACATTTCGTATATGTAGACTAATTTCCTCCTGGTAGCACGACGATAATAATACGGTCCTAGTCTAAACGTGGCCAGAATCTCGGAATAAACGTTTTCCGATTCGACATGCGATGACATTTCGCATCCAAGACTCGGTCAATCATAGACGCCGAGTACCCCAAATTCGGTAGATCAATTCACGAAAGAGGTGGAAAAGAGCACAAGCCTCATGACAAGCGGTACGCTACATGCAAATAACACCACCTCGCAAGTACACAACATTTGACAGCCGAGTCGATCAACGCATAGCGTTCAACTCCCAACAACGTCGTCGTATGCCCACTAACACATGCAATTAAGCAGTAGGATACCTCCCCGTTCCGACATTCCAGCCTTACTAACGTGGAGGTAGCCAAGGGAATAAGAGTACAAAGCACAAGACAAAATAGTGCTCAAACCGTATCATTTGGAAAAACCGACTCAAAGTGGGACATAGCAAAAACCGTCACAAAACATGTGATATAAGCGAAAGAAATATCATAAGTCCAAAACATTGATATTATAAGTCACTACGTAAAATTATACGATAAACGAATCATGCGAACTATTATAAATTACGAGTTTTAGAAATCATAGGAAAAATATACAGCCGTAGTGCCGGCCGGTCAGTGGACCAGCGGCCGGTACCCCGGCTCGCGCTTCAAGCCAAAACCCAAAAATCATAGAAAACAGAGCAGTGTGCTCCAGGCCGGTCGGAGGGCCGGCGGCCGGGCACCCGGCTAGGAACACCACTACCCAAAAATTCAAAAATTCCAAAGTTCATTCTTATGTATTCCCAGCCGGTCAGGGGACCGGCGACCGGTCACCCGGCTGGGAACACAACTCCACCCGAGAACCTTCTTCACTTGCTCAATTCATTTAAATTTTCATATTTAACTTCTAATAATTATCAACAATCATTATACACCATGAACAATCATCAATTCTCAACATTCATTATTCATAACATGATTCTTAAGCTTACTAATCGTATTCTAATACGATTTCTAGCATATAAAGCATGTAAAACACGTAAATGATATCGAGTAACCCTTCACCGTTACCTTTAAGAGTCTTCACTACTCGTCAAGATCCTCTTCAATTAGAACATAGTCTTTGTCGAGATCTTGGAGGTCACCACCTACAAATAGATCATAAAAGATGAATAAAATTCATCTTGAGTAAGACGGAAAGTTTGAAAAGCGAGAAAGACGATGATTTTAATATCAATACGGATAGAGGAAGGTAAGAGGGGAAGAATGAGACGAACTTACGCGAATTTCAACAAGAAACGAGTGAGCTATGATGATTATAAGATCGGAAAGATTATGGAGGCAAGGGTTTTGGTTTCTTAGAGAAGAAGTAAGGTTGAATTTGTGTTTGTGTGAATGAGAAATAGGTTAAGGGAGTATTAGTATGTATGAGGAAAAAGTCAATAAAAGTCAAACTCGCCTTAAGACCGGATTCTCATGGAATCTCGCAGAAATTCCAAATACGAACTCGGAAATTCTAAATTCGACTCGGAATAATAAATTGTAAATTAAAACTTAGATTCACTGAAAAGCATCCGTAAAATATTTTCATTATAAAAAATAGGGTACATTTCCGGGTGTTACAATCACCCCACCTTTTAAAAAGTTTCGCCCTCGAAACTTGAGGGAAAGAAAAAATACCTTACTCGAATAGACTCGGATATTTACTACGCATAGAAGCTTCCGTTTCCCAAGTCTCTTCTTCGACATTAGCACTTCTCCACAAGATTTTCACCAAAGGAACTACTTTACCTCTCAACTTTCTATCTTTATGATCTAGGATGCGGATCGGCTTCTCTTCAAAGGATAAATTTTGTTCATGCTCGGGCAATTCAACTTGGAAGACATGGCTTGGATCACTAACATACTTTCTCAATTGAGAAACATGGAAAACATCATGAACCTTAGCCAAATTCGGCGGCAAATCCTGAAAGTCCATAGACCTTAATTAGACTCCTCTAATTAATTACTAAATTACTTTTTAATTTAGTTTATAATGATCTATGTAACATGCATGCAAATATAAAGACATTTATATAAAAGAAGAAATTTCCTCACATTGATATGGAAATTATATGGGCACAACAAGAACTCCTTCTTGTTGTTATTGAGCTTATAAATATGGATGAACACAAGAAATCTCCAAACTAGAAGACCTCATTCAAGTTGCACCAAGATGACACCAAATAATCTACCCTTATTATTAACTAGATAATAAGATAGATATAATACTACTAATATTATGACTATATTACTACACTAGTAATACTTAGTAAATATTAGTATATGAGAGTTTTAGTGAGAAGAAGGATTTTAGAAAGAAGTATGACAATTGAACAAAAATCAAGTAGTCAAAATGAACAACATTTTATTCATTATAAAGGCCATATTGGCCGGACCTCATAGTCCAAAAATGACTATATTTTGCTCAATTTTATCACATGCATTTGAGTGGAGTGTTGTAGAAAATATGATGATTGTTTTATACTTGTTATGTCACTTTCACAAAGTAACTAAAGAGTAAAAATAAGAACAAAATCATCACCATGTAACTACTACCAAAACCGGTCCATTATGGCCTAGTTGGTCCATTTTGATTTTTGATATTTGTCTCACAAATACTGTAACAACCCGAAAAGTACCCGATTTTTCTAGTAAAAATATTTACTAACACTTTTCAGTAGAACTTAAGTTTTTAAAATAGGAATTTTTGTTCCGAGTCTTATTTTGAAATTCCGCGTTCGTATTTGGAATTTTTGAGAGATTTCATGAAAAGACCGTTTTTAGTCGTCTTTGACTTTTCTTGACTTTTTAAGTCGTCTTTGACTTTCCTTGACTTTTTAAAAGTCGTCATTGACTTTTCTTGACTTTTAAGTCGTCATAAACTTTTCTTGACTTTTAAGTCATCTTAGACTTTTCTCGACTTTTCAGTCAACTTTGACTTCCGTTGACTTTTTCCCGACTCGCCTCATAAGTTTGAGGACCGAAATTTTATTTAAAAAAATAATATTTTGATTTATTTTTATTTAGATTTATTAAGATTTATCATAATTTAATATAATTATTTTGAATTATTCGGAATTTAAAGAATAACGTTTACGGTTTTAACCGAACGTCATTTAACTATTCC
>JAIUZE010025029.1:0-15139 GCA_022085475.1 Heliosperma pusillum | reverse complement strand
CCCTACCTCTTGTTATATTTTATTATCGGTTTCACATGATAGCTTTCATATGCTAGGTTATATGTTAGTTAATTGTTCATAACATGAAAAGCATATCATATATGTTAAGGTTTTGTATTTTCCATATACATTGTTTTTATGTTATTCATGTTTTATTAAACTCGACATTTCGTGGCTGGGAGAACTCGGAGTTACTCCCCACTGACTGTGGCTTCCGTGTTTATATTTTATGCGGTCGAACAGGTGGTGAATGCATATTTGGGGTACATTGACGAGCTAGCGAGCGAAGTATTTACCTTGGACCTATATTCGGTTCTTAGATTGTATATTATTATACACTCTTTTATTTCCGTAGTCATACGGGAGATATGTCTCCCGTCTTGTATAATTTTTATGTATAATATTAGTTTCCTTTTTGTATGAACCTTTTTATTTATGACACCCTTCGTTATGTATTAAATTATATTTTTTTTTTTTCCGCAAATTTGAGGGTGTCACAGCCATGAGCAGCTAACCAAAGAAACATTCTGATCCGTTGCTGAACCGGGAGGCGCCAAATGACACGCCAAATTGGAGGTTCCGGATCCAAGTTCACGTCCGGATTCCGTAAATAACCTAAGGCTGATTTGATAGAAAACTTACTTGATGACGTACCTTTCCAGCTGAGGGAATCCTCTAACTCGGGGTCCGGAAAGAGCATTATAGGGGTTCGGAAAGAGTATTATAGAGGCAATTCTTTGGAGATCGAGCTGAGGTAGAAAGTTAGAAAATAGGTCCCATTTCCAACCCGAGATTTCGCACCACATTTCGATGACTGTCGCTCCTAGAATGCTGTGAGGAATCGGTGAAATTGCACTGTCCGAGAGGCAGTGACCGTCTACCCATGGGTGATCCCAAAATAAGGTGGTTCTACCATTACCAATAACAATAGATGACCATTTAGTGATATTCTTTGCCTGGGACGAGATACCGGCCCAAACATTCGACATCCGTTGTTTTGGCTGGAACATATCCAAGTCACAACGTCCCATGCAATACTTGAATCTTAAAATCCGAGACCAAAGGCTATGCGGTTCGGCTAAAAGGCGCCAGCCCAGCTTAGTAAGGAAGGCGGCATTGGCGTCTCTAGTGGATATAAGTCCGAGTCCTCCTTGGTCTTTTCCTCGTTGGGCCACTTCCCATGAAATGAGATGGATTGATTTTCTATTCTCGTCTCCAACCCACAAGAACCGTCTGGCTTTTCTGTCTAACGCATCACAAGTTGACCGAGGGAGCTTTGCTGACTGCAAACTATAATTAGATATTGAGGAGAGGACGGACTGTGCCAAGGTGGCTCTTCCTGCGAGAGACAGCCTCTTAGTCAACTAGGCCATTAGTCTCATGTTAACCTTCTCCTCTAGATGTACAAAGGTATTCTTGGTAACACTCCCATTAATAGTAGGCATTCCGAGATACGTACCAAGGTCCTCTGTTTCACTAATACTTAATATACTACATATATTACCCCTGGAGTCTTGCGAAGTATTACTCGAAAAAAAAATTCGGGATTTAGATAGACTCACATTTTCCCCCGAGGCCCTGCAAAAGTTGTCTAGCACATATTTGATCGTAGCCGCTTGCTCGATATTTGCTTTCCCAAATAGAACCATATCATCGGCAAAATATAAATTGGTTAGACTAGGTCCATCCTTACTTAATTTGAACTGCAGCCATTTCCCGGATCGAATTTCCATTTCAATACATTGATGTAGCTTCTCAAGACACATCACAAAAAGATAAGACGATAAGGGGTCACCTTGTCGAACTCCACGTGACGGCGTGAACTGGGTTGTGTGTTCTCCATACCATAGAATCCACATCCCTGTAGAAGCTACACACTCCATAACCGCATCAATAATGAGAGCGGGGAAGCACATGTCTTGCAAAGTGGAATATATGAAACTCCATTTAAGAAGGTCATATGCCTTCTCCAAATCGATTTTTATCGCTATAAATACGGTTTTTCCTTTTTTATAGCGCATAGAGTGAATAGCTTCTTGAAAGATCACAATATTGTCGGTAATTTGTCGTCCCGGAACAAACCCACTTTGTGAATCTCAAATAAGTTGAGGGAGAACTTTCTTGATCCGTTTTGCTAATACCTTGCAAATAACCTTATAAGCTACATTACATAGACTTATTGGTCAGAATTGAGATATTGTTTCAGGAGCGGTAACCTTAGGAATTAGTACGATATGAGTGTCATTTAAGCCGGACGGGAAGCCTTTACACTCGAGTGCATTAATGACCATTTCACAAAATGAATTCTCTATTACTTTCCATTGTTTATGATAAAATATGGCCTGAAAGCCGCCGAGGCCTGGTGCTTTCAAAGAAGGCTTGTTAAGAATAACGTTCTCGACTTCAGCTTCACTATACGGTCTAGTTAACCAGCTCCATTCTTTGTTATTAAATTCCTGGAACAAGTGATAAGGCACTCCTGTATTATTACCCCCATCTTCGTCCCTCTCAGAATAAAGGTCCCTAAAATACTCGACTACATGATGCTTAACTAATTCCCTATCTTCAATCCAAGAGCCATCCGCATTTTTGAGAGAATTAATCTTATTCTGCCATCTACGAATGAGGGTGCTAATATGAAAGAAGGCGGTATTGCGGCCCCCATATTTGATAAAATTCACTCTCGATTTTTGGTACCATAGAATTTCCTCCTGCTCTAGTACCTCATCCAATTCTTTTCTCAATTTAGCTTCGAGCTTAATAAGGCCTCGATCTCGAGCCACGGACAACTTGGCCTGGCATCCTTCGATTCTGGCTAGTAATGTCTTCTTCTTGCAAAAAATATTACCAAAGACCTCCGAATTCCAGGCTTGCAGTTTATCCGAGAGTATTTCAAGACGATTAGGGAAAGGTCCATTATGAGGCCAATTAGACTCGACAAACTCGCTAAATTTCTCATGCGTCAGCCATGCTGCTTGAAATTTGAACGGTTTATGAACCGAATTAAGAGGAGCGAAGCCATTAGGGGAAATCAATAGCGGCGAGTGATCTGATTGGTAGGCGGGGAGGTGTTTAACCATCGCGTTTTCAAACATAGTTCCCCAATCGGTATTACACAAGGCTCTGTCTAGCCTCCCACTTTGACGAGTAGCAATAGATGAACCTCTAGACCAAGTATGCGCCGACCCCGTGAACGCTAGTTCCATGAGGTCGCAATTTTCGATCCAATTATTAAAGAGCTCACATCTCCTGGCCATAGAAGCGTTCCTGCCGTGTCGTTCAGCTAATGACCTAGGCTCGTTGAAATCACCCGCTAACATCCAAGGAAAATTATTTGTCTCGGCAAAGGACTCTAACTCCCTCTATAGTACCTTTCTATTTGACGGATCTGGACTCGCGTAAACGGCTGAGAAAAACCAGGGGATATCCCATAGCCTAGAAAATTCTAAAGTAATAAATTGAGTTTGCTCTTCCACGACTTGAACTGAAACGAAATGGTCTCTCCAATATATCCAAATACCCCCACCGAAACCAGCTGCGTTAACCCTCGCATGACCATTATACCCAATAATCCCTTTAATTTTTTCAGCATGATCACCCCCCCATATGAGTTTCGAGGAGAGCTATCACAGAAGGCCTATATGTTTTAATGACGTCTTTAAGGGCTTTAATCTTTTCCCTACTTCCAGTCCCTTGAATATTCCACACTAAGCAAGTGATTGGGGGAAGGTTACGACACAAATTCGGTATTCTGTCCGACATATGAACGGGTAGATAATTTAAAGATGATAGATAAGCTCTACTTACTAGAGAGATGCATTGATTAATACTCCATGGAATCGATATCTCCACTTCTGGTACCGCTAGTAATGTCTTCTTCTTGCAAAAAATATTACCAAAGACCTCCGAATTCCAGGCTTGCAGTTGGGTGAAAAAGCTTATATATTGAATTAGGGTAGATTAGTGATTAATTAGTGAAAAGTAGAGAGATAGTGGTATTAATGACCATTTAGGAGTATCAATCTCAACTATCCATCTCCCTCATCCAATGGTCACAAAGAGGACTCATGCACTCACTCTTTTGGGATGGACTCTCTTGATCCTTTATATATAATAATATAGTTATTATTAGTAGTTATATTGTACGAACTCGGATAGATATATAGTATATATATATATATATATATATATATAAGTGGGTTCAAATGAGTCTCCCCCTTCCCTTTGAGTCCTTGAGTCCTAATCCAAGCCCTTAGATCTAAAGGATGAAGGGTTAGGATTAAAACAAAATGGATGGCCAAGATTGTGAGACACACCAAATCCAATCCTTTCAAACCCTACTACTTCTACCTAACCCTCACCACTTTTTTCTCATTTTCACATTTTCTACTATCTCTCTACGTCCTTTATCTCTCTACCTCCCAAAACAAAAACCCAAAAAATCAACCACCTCCTCTCCCTCACTCACAAAACCCGACAACCACCTAGCCCACCCCTCCACCGCCGCCCTCCACCCGTCGCTCCCCTGCCCTGCCACTGTTCCCCTGCCCTGCCTCCGTTCCCCTGGCGCCGCTCCCCTGCCCTGCCTCCGTTCCCCTGCCGCCTCTCCCATGCCGCCGCTCCCCTGCTCTTCTCGGCTCCCTCCTGCCGCCTCTCCCCTGCCTCCGTTCCTCTTCTCATTTTTTTTGTTTTTTTTCCAGATTTATACCATCATATTTTAGCCATTTTTTGAATATTTTTTTAGATCTGAAAAAAGGTAAAAAGGTTAAAAAATACAACCACTATTATTTCAAATCTTGTTTTTTATTTTTCAGATTTATTATGTTTTCTATTTTATTTTAGATCTCATTATTTTTATATATGTCTTTTTTTTCTAGATCTAGTTTATTTGCTTTTTTTTTTTTTTTTTCAGATTTACATTTTTTTAGATCTTGTTTTTTATTTTTAAAATTTCTTATGTTTTACTTTTTTTTTTTATATATCTCGTTTTTTCTTTTTTAGTTTTCTTTTTATTTTTTTGGTGGTTGATGGAATTTTTTCCAATATCTAAAATTACACCATTATGTACTAATGTTATATAATTATGGACTGAAGTTACATCATTTAAAAGTTTTATAACTAAAGTTACGCCATTATGGAATTTTTATTTTATAAAGCTAATGTTTTTCTTTTTATTTTCTAGATCTTGTTTTGTTTATTAAATTCTTGGTTTTATTTCAAAATCTCATTTTTTGGTATTTTTGTTGGTGGTTGGTGGAAGTTAGTATGGTTGCTTTATTTCAAGATCTCATTTTTTTATATATATTTTTTTCCAGATCTAAAGTTACATAATTATGTACTAAAGTTGCATAATTATGTACTAAAGTTGCACAATTATGTACTAAAGTTGCACAATTATGTACTGAAGTTACCCTATTATGTCATGAAGTTACCATATTAAGGACTGAAGTTACGCTATTATTGACTAAAGTTACATTAGTATGGACTAAAGTTACATTAGTTAGAACTAAAGTTACATTAGTATGGACTGAAGTTACACTAGAAAAGACTAAAGTCACCTAAACATGTCTTAAAAAATTCATATTAATATATTAAATCTCACTTTAGTATAAAGTTACATTATAATTAACTAAAGTTACACAATTAATAAATAAAGTTTCACTAATAAAGGTTAAAGTTACACTTATAAAAATGTTAAAATTAAATCATATTTTAACTTAAAGTTACAGAATTAAGAATTGAAGTTACACTCATAAAAAAAAACTAAAATCACATAAATTTGTTTAAAAATTATAAAAACTCAAATTTATATAGTCGAAATCACATTTTATTTCAAAGTTACAAAAATAATGGTTGAAGTTACAGTCTTAATGACTAAAGTTAGGCTCATAAGAAGGCAAAAATTACATAAACTTATCTTAAACTTACATAAATTCAAATTTATATAGTCGAAATCACATTTCGCTTTAAAGTTACACTAAAAGAGGTTGAAATTACACTCGTAATAACTGAAGTTATACTAATAAAAAGTCTAAAATCACATAAACTTGTTTAAAGTTACATAAATTCAAATTTATATAGTGAAAATCACATTTTAGCTTGAAGTTACAAAATTAATGGTTGGAGTTACACTCGTAATGTAGGTGAAAGTCAATAAAACCCACTCATTTTGTTTTAATCTTGTCCCTTCATTTTATTCTAATCTTGTCCATCCATTTTCCTTTTAATCTTGATCCTCCATCTTGTTTTAATCTTGTCCCTCCATCCTCTTCATCCAATGACCAAGATGAGGACTCATGGACTCAATTTTGAAGGTGGACTCATTAGAACTTGCATATATATATATATATATATATATATAATTGGGATCCGGTGAGAAACACTAAGATAATGAGAACCGTGAGAACTCCGCCTTACAAAATTTATTTTTTAAAACTAACGAAATATTTGGATTCGAGGTAGAATATTATGGCTAGATAACATATTTCTTGGCCGAAAATTAATAAGCTACTAACGAAAATCGAGTCGAAATAGATTTTACTCTTTTTAATGCACCTAGTACTCAGTTTCATGTATCTAAAAATTTTCATGCACCTAGTACTCTTTTTCATGCATCTAGAGCTAGTTATTTTCATGCACCTAGTAATTATTTTCATGCATGTAACAATTTTCATGCACCTAGTGCTCGTTTTCATGCATTTAGAGTAGTTTTAGTTTGTCTAATTGAATTTATGTACATTAAGTACATATTTTTTTTAATATAATCAATAAATTTTGTTTACTTACTGCAAATATTTTGATTGAATAAACTAAACTAATTGTAAATGATCCATCAAAAGTTTCGAAACAAGATTTGGTGGAGATTTAGTGAGAGTTCTCATGGTTCTCATTATGTTAGTGGTTCTAACCGGATCCTGACCCTATATATATATATATATATATATATATATATAATTAAAAGGCAAGACAATGCACCACATTACACCATTATTCTTTTTAATCTATATCTATATCTATATCTATATATATAATTAAAAGGCAAGACAATGCAGCACATGACACCATTCATCTTTTTAATAGGGATTTAGCAAGCCACATCATCACCATCTATTATTAAAACAAAGGTAAAAGAATTTGGAACATTAAATGTAAATAAACATAAATGTGTGAGCATAATTGTAACACCCACGATTTTAGTAATTAGAATTTAATAATATTTTATTATTATTAATTAGTCTTAGATTAGAATTTTAATTGTTGGGCTAAATCCGTGTATATTCCGTCAATTCCGAGCACATATTTGGGTTCTACTCGGAAAATCAAGTTGATTAAGGTCCTAGGTGAATGATGGGTCTTTATTATTCTTCACCCATCAAAACAAACCCAAAACCTACCTATCACCTCTCATTTTTCAGCAACAAACACAACTTCATATCCCTCACAAGAACCCTAAACCACCATTTTTCTCTCATAAAGCTTCAAGCTTAAAACTCACATAACTTCCCCATTTCTCACTCTTTTTCCTTGATTCTTGCTTCATTCTTTCCCCTTCCTCTTTCTTTTTCTTTTAAGGTAAGAAAGACTCTTACTTGTAGAGTTTCATTTTTTTCCATCTTTTTCTTAAAAGCTTGAGTTCATCTCAAGGTTGTAATTTTATTGTAGGAAAAGACCTAGAAAATCCGGACAAAGATTATTTCCTTATCGAAGAAGAGCTTGAAGAGTGAAGAAGCAAGGTAACGTAGACGGGTTACTCGGTGTCACATCTTATGTGTGTTTATTTTGTTTAAGATAGATTTTTGTATAAAAAAATGATTTCTTTATGTTGCTAGTAAAGATTGTGGCTATTACTTAAATTACTTGTTGAAATTCATGTCATAAGTCTTAACTTGTGGAGCTTGGTAGCGTTGATGTTAAACCCCTCTTACCTTTGCTTAAACTTGTGTTTAATACCTTAAATGTTGGTCTCACGATGTTTCAATGTTGTATGGAATGGTTTATTACTCATATGTTGAATTAAATGATAATTAGTGATGAATTGTGTTGGTAAATGTAAATGGGTGTAATTGGATTTGGCTTAAACTTGTGTTTTGTGGGTTTTTCGGACAAAAGGAGTCACAGCCAGCCTACTGGCCGCCGGCCACCCAACCGGCTGGGAACCTCCTGAAGTGAAATTGGGATTTTGAAGAAAATTGGACAAGGAAAAAATTCCAGCCGGGTAACCGGCTGGGAGCCCCCTATATTGTTGTTGTTGGTGTTTAGGATTCCCCCAGTCGGCCACCCAGCCGGGTCCACCCTGACCGGCCTGGACCCCCTGCTCTCTTTCTTCTTCATTCCTCTCGCATATCTTCACATGTATTGTTTCGTATGGTTTGTTCACTTTATAAGCTTACGTATTGACATTGTATAATCATGTATAGACTATTTTATACTTCACATGCCTTTCTCACATGTTTAGTGACGGTTCTTAGATGTTTCCCGTACTTGAGTCATGTATGTGTTGAGTAGTTGGTCGAGTTATGTCTATAGATTGTTATTAAACTCTCATTTCCAACTCGTACCTTTATACTCGTTAGACTTTATGTCGGAGCGATAGAGATACATTCTATTGATATATTAGTGGGGATATGACGACGTTGTTGGGAGGTGAACGCATAGCGTTGATCGACCCGGGCGTCAAATGCCGTATCCTTGAGAGGTGGTGTCATTGCATGTAGCGTACTCGCTTGTTCACTTTCACCTTGTCTTTCGCGTAGTTTAGCCGGAATTTAATACTTGTGCTCTTTCCGCCACTTTCGCGTAGTTTAGCCGAATTTGGGGTACTCGACGTCCTTTAAGTTGATCGAGTCTTGGATGCAAAATGTTCATCACATGTCGAGTCGGGTACACGTTTTGTCCCGAGAGTCTAGCCAAGTTTAGACTAGGACCGTATTATTATCGGCGTCCTACCGGGAGGAAATGAGTCTTTCGTGTATGAGATGTTTATCGTATACAGTTCAGGGAAATGTTTATCCCGTGGACGTGTTGGTCATACTTGCTAAGTACAGATGCTAGTGCGTGTCATTTACCGTGAGAGTGTATTTGCTTATACGTTTGATTATATGTTGACTTGTATACTTGGATTACCGGATGCTTATGATTGGTCTGATTGTCGAGTCCCTACCTTCTCAAGTATATGTCGCTAATGGTGAGATGTAAGCCCTTAGTGTTCCATATGGTTGCCAAGGGGAGTCTTTCCCGATTCTTATTTTTCATGATGATGATGATTGATGAATCATACACTTGTATATTGTTATTATTGTAATGATATTCCTATATCCGGAATGATATGTATGTATGCATGATGGAACATGATTTTATGTTTGCTTAGGTGCGTTTTGATATGATATGCCTGAGAGAACCCTGAGTTACTCCCCACTAACTGTGGCATTCATGTTTAATGAATGAACATGTTGATTGATGATGCATATATTTGCGGTGAGACCGTGTGCGCTAGCGGACGTCGGATTTAGACGTTTTACCTATTTTCGCTTAACTCTAGTTTACTAGAATCAGTGTCGTTTTGAACACTATGTCTCCCGTTGTAGTATTTATACTTTGTTATTCGTTTGACTTTCCGCGTACCTCGCATGTAAAAAGTTTTTAAAACTCCGTATTTTCCGCAACATTTATGCATGCTTGTTTCTTTTATATTTCCGCTTTATCGAGGGTTGTCACAATAACAAACATTAATCTTTGTCTTATGAGTAAATTGATTAACAACAATAAAATAAAAATTGAATTGTGAAATTTTAATTTTGAGGTTTTATTTTTTTATTGAAGAATTGAGTTTTAAAGTATATTATTTGTTTTCTAAGTTAAGAGGAAGTAATGAAAAATATAATATAAAAATACAATTATGTTTAACTAATATGAATATTGATCTTTGTATTTTCAAGTTTATAACGATAATGTTAGACACAAGAATTGTCAATAGAATCACGTACTTTCGTACTAGAATTTGTAAAAAAACATCGGACTACGAAGTTATTAACTTTACAACTAATTAATACAGTTAATTGTGTCCCACTATTTGAATTTTCAAATAGTTCGATACTTTCATGTCACATCTATATAATATTATATAAAAAAGGCAACACTAAACATTTCACTAAGTCATGTACCATAAAAAAAAATCATTATCGATTGTCATTTGTCACATGCTTATAAGTAAAGAAAGTTCTTAAAAAATTATAAATCACAAACACACATACATACACAAAAATGGATGCAAATCTTTTATCTCCCTCTCATAACATTTGTTATTAATTTATCGTATTTATTTAACTTTATTACCTTTATATAATGATAACCTTTTTGCTTTTCCCTGAGCACTACATAACAATCATAATTTTCATTTTATTCAAAAACCTGGTATGTGAAGTATACATAGATAACTAAATTATATTTTCACTTAAATTAATTAAAATCTTATTTATTATTTTTGTGTTTTCAAATTACAAAATGTTATTATGGGTATGAATCTTCTATACATATTTTAGTTTGATTTGAATGGCTTTTTCATTTTTGTCGGCTTTTCTTTTTCTATATTGGTGTAAGTGCAATATCAAATGGTAGCATAAATCTCTAATAAGTGTTGACAGATACATTATACTCCCTCCTAGTCACTCATTTCTTCCCCTTTCCCTTTTACACAAAAATTAAGGAAATGAATTTGGACCACATAAAACACACTACCCCACATACAAACGAATTTAAACCACACAAAACACACAACCCCACATCCAAAAAGGGAAATAGGGAAGAAAACCCGACTTACCCAATAAGGAAAGAGGGAAGAAATGACCGAGTAGGAGGGAGTATATTTTAAACTTGACGTATCAATTGCCAAAAGTTTGTAACTTGTACTCGATTGTCTTTCACTCTTTCATACACTTTAGTGCCGAATGTAACAATTCTCTTCTGTTTTAATATTGTCTAACAGGTTAGAAATCAAATTGCTTAGTCAAAGTGTTGAAGTATGATGCAAGGATGTAAATTTAACATTTTAATACTACTATAAAAGGAGTAAATATCTTCCAAGATAATTTGTTAGAAATCGATACTCATTCTCCAATTCGTGTTTCGATTTCCAATGCTTTCAACCTTTTAAATAATTTTTTTCATTTCACATCAAATATATACCTACAATATTTCTTGAATAAATGTTATTTAAATGATTTGTGTATACTTTCTTTTCTCATTAATTAGAAAATCTAATAGTTCATACGAAGTATAATAGTATTGTTTTTATTATAACTTCGATTAATAAAAAAGAAACATCTATGTTTGGAACTGTATATCCATAAATCTATATTTTATTGTGTGATTCCTTAAAACGTGTAGTTAGTTTTGCTCATTTTCTACTACTAATAATAATTACTGAAGTTGCCTTAGAATTTTACTCTTGGCCTTATAATACCATCTCACTTTTCTCTCAAATATAATCTTATATGTATCTCAATTTTACTCTTGACATTTTAAAAAGTTGCATCATGTTTCCTTGGAATTCACCGGAATAGTTGGAAAAAAAACATAAGAGTTCACCAAGAACAACAATAGATATATAATTATGTTTCTTCGTTATATTTCCAGAATGCGTATTGGTTCTAAAAGTTTTATTTAAATAATTCACATGTCCCTCCTTGATAATAGTTAAAATATATTAACTAGGTCTTTTGCTATAAATCATGTTTTTTTTGTATAGAATTGCTTATCCATAAAACTAATAGTTGTCAAATTGTGAAGATAAATGGGTAAAAGATAAAAGAGCTTGAGAGAGTAGCACTACCACTCTCTCCTTATTTCATTAATGTGAGACACTCGCGTGTGGTAATCCAGAATAAGGGGCTAAGTATGGACAGTATAAGTTCAAGGATGTATATGTACAAAATTTAAACTTTTATCGGCCGCTTATTTTATTTCATAAACAAAAAATTTGAACAACAATGTATAACTGTGGTATGTATATTGTTCCTTATTATTGTAATAAGTCACGTATTTAGCAAATGACACAAATAATTAGAAAAACAACTTCACGCGAAAAGTAGGTGCAAAATTAATATTATAATGTGTGTATTACGTGAGTCATTGAGTCGTTAAGTTATATGTAAAATTCAGTGATAAAATATCATTACTATCCACTGGTTTTAGATGTTACATGTTTACAATACCTTATATTTATCTTATCAAAAGTATGTTATGCAATAAAGAAATAGACTTAGATGTCCATTCTTTTATTTCTTTTCCAGATAAAAATAAGGCCAAGTATTTTCAAACGCGCCAAAATAACAATTATATATAAACAATACAACATGAACTAAAATACAAAAAACTGGCATGTGCATTGCACAGGTACAAAAACTAGTTTTATATTTTAAAACATCAATCAGTCTTAAAGTCTCTTCATATTTTAGATTTTTGTTTACGAAACACTTGCATTAGGATTTTGTAAATTGTAGACTTAATAAAGAGACCTTAATATTATTAAAACTACATTTTCTATTTGAAATATATCCAAACAAATGTATCATATAAAAAGACAAATATGCAAAAAGTTATCATCACTATGTTAAAACATATACAATACTCCCTCCATATCTTATTGATGTTCCGAATATATTAAAATACTTCTCACATAAATTCAATAAGTGGGAACATCATTGAAAGACGGAGGGAGTAATAAGTACTCCCTCTATCCCAGGAAATAGTTTACATATTTTGAAATTGTTCCTTTCACACGACAATTTGTATTCAATTAGATACGCGCCTTTCGTTATTGTGATAATTTTGTATCCCTTTTTGCATGTCACTCTTGAATTACAAGATTCTGTTTAACACTTAATTTTAATAAAAAAATTCACTAAAAATGTGTTGTAATAGGCAGATTACAAAAGCTTTATAGAGATGGTCTTTCACTAAATTATATTGAGAGACCACTTTATGGTACCACTTTATATATTTTTAATTTTATCCTTTTACTATTGAAGCTACTCACCCTAGTTTCTTCCTTTATTGATATACATTCGATTTTCTCATCCTAAGTTTACCTTCTTATCGTTTTTTATCGTCTTTACTTATTGTTTTATTAGTTTAGTCAAAAATCCAAACTCAAATCACTTGTGACTAGCGAGAACTTTAGTAGACTTTTATAGATCATTTTGAACACCCTCCGTCCCCGAGATCGGCACTCGTACTTACCGTACACCTTACACTCTATTTTTACATCAAAATGACTAATTGTTTTTAGGTTCATAAAAAAATTAGTATTTCAAAAACTTTCGAATGTAAGTTTTATTTTGGTATTTGTTTTTTTATTCATCATTTTCTCTTTGAAAAATCATCATATAGAATGAAATTGGAGTTGCGAGGATCCCAATCTTAATAACAAGTTGGACAAATGGATAATGGAAATGTACATTAGTATCTAATATTTATGCATACATGTCATATTTTTTTTTTTTGGTACAATAAGAGGGTAAACCCGAGTTAACAAGTGATCATGCGGGGCAATGCTACCCCAAAAATATCTTCCTGAATGATAGAGCGTAGGCCTGACATGGGGATTCTAGGATCGTTGGAGATGTACTTGAAAGTACGCCCTGGTTGGCTAGCCAATCGCTTACTCTGTTAGCTTATCTATAAATATGGCTAATTTTCACCACCCATCCTGTTTCTGCTATGAGATGGTTGCATTTACGAACCACAAACTTGACATTATTACTAGTTAATTGGTCCTCCACTACTAGGCGTACGCAAGACTGGTTGTCCATGTGAATTAGCAGCCTTGTGATACCCTGTTCTTTAGCAAGTTCCAGCCCTATAAGAAGAGCTCTCATCTCAGCTTTCATAGATGAACAAACCCCACCGGAGAAATAGTACGCGGATATAAAATTTCTCGTCTCATCTCTGAAAATCCCCCCACATCCTGCGATACCTGGGTTACCTTTGGCTGCCCCATCCGTATTGAGTAATATCCAACCATGTGGAGGCGGTGTCCTCCTGATAAATACCTCCCTGGAAGCCGTAGCCGGAGTCGGTGAAAGTATTGCGAATTTATCAAGTGCTCGCCTCGTAGTTTCCAGCTGATCCAAAATAAATTGGCGAGGATTAATCGGGATTTCGTTTTGGCGGCCGAAGACTATGTTATTACGTCAACGCCAAATCCACCAACATGTAATGACGAACAATGTGGGCCACTTATCCGTACCATTGTTAATGTTATTACTCGCGTTATTAGCCAACCAACAGGAGATTGGAGACGGCTGAAAGGCTCCTACCGGAATGAAATCCGCAATACTGTCCCATATATGTCGAGAACACGGGCAAGATCAAAGTAAGTGATCCGTTGTTTCTTCCGCTAAACCACACCTCGGACACTTGGGGTCATCACTCATATTTCGTCTTACTCTATTAACGTTTATCATAAGACGGCCATGAGCAGCTAACCAAAGAAACATTCTGATCCGTTGCTGAACCGGGAGGCGCCAAATGACACGCCAAATTGGAGGTTCCGGATCCAAGTTCACGTCCGGATTCCGTAAATAACCTAAGGCTGATTTGATAGAAAACTTACTTGATGACGTACCTTTCCAGCTGAGGGAATCCTCTAACTCGGGGTCCGGAAAGAGCATTATAGGGGTTCGGAAAGAGTATTATAGAGGCAATTCTTTGGAGATCGAGCTGAGGTAGAAAGTTAGAAAATAGGTCCCATTTCCAACCCGAGATTTCGCACCACATTTCGCTGACTGTCGCTCCTAGAATGCTGTGAGGAATCGGTGAAATTGCACTGTCCGAGAGGCAGTGACCGTCTACCCATGGGTGATCCCAAAATAAGGTGGTTCTACCATTACCAATAACAATAGATGACCATTTAGTGATATTCTTTGCCTGGGACGAGATACCGGCCCAAACATTCGACATCCGTTGTTTTGGCTGGAACATATCCAAGTCACAACGTCCCATGCAATACTTGAATCTTAAAATCCGAGACCAAAGGCTATGCGGTTCGGCTAAAAGGCGCCAGCCCAGCTTAGTAAGGAAGGCGGCATTGGCGTCTCTAGTGGATATAAGTCCGAGTCCTCCTTGGTCTTTTCCTCGTTGG
>JAIUZE010025027.1:0-15127 GCA_022085475.1 Heliosperma pusillum | reverse complement strand
AGTCACTAATATCCAATTACAACCAAAAGTTAATAAAAGGAAATAAACAAATTTCCATTGTCAAACAAGGAAATAAAGAGTTTCTAAAACATCACAAAATACAACCCAAATAAGGAAGACAACACAAAATGAGACCAAGCTTCGTTATGTCTTCAACCATGGGGCTACTTTAGCTTCCCTTGAAGAATATCTTTAGGCTTGCTTGTCCTTGCCCTTGTCCTTGCTTGGTTGCCCTAATTACAATTAAAAAGGGTAAGAATCACAACTTGTATCTATATACCAAAGTTGAGATCATAACATAAAAGATAGGGATGAAAATTTACCAACGGAAACAATTTTCCCGGCTTTGATATCTCCTAGATACTTGGGGCAATTCCTCTTCCAATGTCCTACGCCATTACAAAAATGGCACTTGTCCTCCGTTGAGGCACCTTTCTTAGGCTTGGGTGAGCTATTCTCAATAGCTTTTCCCTTGCCTTTGTAGGTGGAGGGCTTCTTCCCTTTGCTTGCACTCCTTTTGAACTTCCCCTTACTCTTGTTATTGATGTGAAGTACATCCTTGGTGGTGCTAACATTTAGCCCCATGTCTCTCTCTGCTTGCACAAGCATTTTGTGCAACTCGTGGAGAGAGGTTTGCATATTTTGCATATTGTAGTTTACCCTAAACATCACATATGCCTTTATTCTCCCCACGGAATGTAGTACACGGTCAATTACGAGTTGTTCGGGAATGTCAACCCCTTGCACTTTAAGAATCTCGACATGCTCAATCAATTTGAGTACATGAGGGCTAACCTTTTGGCCCTCTTTAAGATTCATGTCGAAAAACGCGAATGCCGTTTCATATTGAACGATTCTAGGAGCTTGTGAAAACATGGTCACAAGTTTGGCATAGATCTCATAGGCCGTGCTCATCTTTATGGCACTCCTTTGGAGATCGGCCTCCATAGAGAAGATCAAAACATTTTTGATCGCGGCGGCTTCCTTTTGGTAAGCCTCATAGGCTCGCCTTGCGGCGGCGGTTGACCTTTCGTTAGGTGTTTCGGGAGAGGCTTCGCTAAGGTAACGAAGCTTGTCGTCACCTTCCGCGGCCAAGCGGAGTTGCGCATTCCAATCGGCAAAACTAGCGCCATTCTTTTCTAACTTGCATCGATCTATAAAGGATCGAAGCCATGAAAAGTTTGTGAGAGTTGGAGCATTGGTGTTGGATGAACTAGCCATTGCAATTGTACAAGGTTAACTACAAATTTAAGACATAAAGGAAATGTTAACATTTATCGTTTTAAATACTTGTAAACATTTTAAACAAGTTTAGCATTTAAATAGTGACCTCTACCCAACTATTATAAATGATTCCGAGATCCAAATTCATATCGACTTGCGCACGGTAAGCCGATTCATCCCTCATTAACATAATTCGGTGGATTAACTCTTTAATCGATTCTACATTAGAACTCTCGGTCGATAATATTACATTAATATTTATCTTTAGCCCGGAACACATGCGGCTACGGTCGCGAATACTTCCGTTGAGCTCAATCCAAATGTCGAAATAATAACATTTATTACCCCACTTACCCAACGTAACAAGTTTAGCACCCCGGTGAGCCGAGCCTACTTCCTTGCGAAATTGGGATTCATGGGTTCTACATTTGGTAAGGCTTGATCTCAATTATTCATTATGAGAGGTCTTGTCAATTTATAATCTATCATGTTAAAGTGAACTAAATCGATGAATTAACGATTATTTAAATTGACATGGTCGAATACTCGATAAATATGCATGTCATGTTATAGCGATTTGGCAATGCATGCAAACATATTAAATAAAAATGCAAGCATAAAAATAAAACTCCTAGTATGGCCTTTCCTATAATAGAAAAACATATATTCTATTACAAATTTGGAAACCAACTCCTTTGGTCCCTTGAACTTCATAAGCATGCCTCCCAAGGTCACCGTCTCTCTCGGAACTCCTTTCCGAATGACACCGTCTTTGGGAAACTCCGGTTTTACAATTAGTTACAAAATATATAATAAAATTACAATAATTTCCTATTATACATTTGTAAAATAAAATAATACAATAAAAGTGATTCGAGATCACATTAAATTACAACCGAATCAATATTCCCTTACATTTCGGGCAATATCGATTAAAACGAAGGCCATACAAGGAAAAATTACATAATTCCAAATTACATAAACCAAAATATGACATTCATAAATTGAAAAATGACATTCATAAATAAAATGCAGCATTATAATATGTACAAAACATGCTCATGTTAAATGCCAAATCGCACTAATTAACGGTTTATATCGAATATAACCTGGTTTTACGGAAATGCGTGATAATAACACTTTAAAATCACCAAACAATACTTAAATCATATTTAAGTCCAAGTTAATTATCCCAACTCATTTAGGCCTCAAAAATTAGTCATCACTCAATTTTTGACAATAATTCAACTTGTTGTTATATAATTGCTCATATTAGACTTTTAAAATCATATTTTAATCAAATAAATCAAAATTTAATTACAATAATTTCAAATTTGGAATTTTAAAATTTTTTAAATTCTGGAACATTTCCATGACACTCATAATGTCAAAAATCATGGTTTAAAAATTTTGAATCGGTTTAGAGAAAAATGGTTGCGCTTTATCGGTTTTATCAAATAAAATACATAAAGCATGCAAAAATTAATCATATTAAATTTTCAACTTTAGATCTAAAATGTGGGACAATTATGCAACCAGGAACAATTTTCTCTTGACATGAAAATAAATTTAGCTATATTTGTTAAATTAGTCACTATTTATGCCATTTTTACATTAAAAATCCATAAATCATGCAAGACAAATCACATAAGTCTGCAATTTTCCAGTCTGACAAAAAAACATGCATGTGACAACATACTAAAATTTCATCATGAGATTCAAAACGGAAGTATATATGCTAAATTAGTCACTATTTATGCCATTTTTACATTAAAAATTCATAAATTATGCTAAACAAATCACATCAATCTGAAAGTTTCCAGTCTGACAGGAAACCATGCATGTGACAACATACTAAAATTTCATAGTCGGATTCAAAGCGGAAGTAGTTTTAAACTATTTCACCTTTATTTATTTCATTTTATCATATAAAAATCATAAATCACACGAAACAAATCCACTTCACACGAAACTTTACATACAGTAAGTAAAATACATGTGCGATAGTGTGCACAAATTTCAAGGTCAGAAAGTAAGTCTAACTATTTTTAGTATTTTAAACATTATTTTACTCATTAAAATGTAATAAAAATACTAAAAATCATATTTGAGCACTATAAATTTCCATAAATCATCAAAATGACCTAAAATCATATTAGGACCAGAATATATTGACATGCAATTAACTTTGTGATTTTATCTTATAAAACACAAATTACTAGTTTTCTTTAAGTTACCATAACTCGAAAAAACTAAAAATCGATTATGCATGCAACAACCTTGGCTCTTGATACCGCTTGTAAGTTTCTTAAACTCAATATTAGACACTTCTAATATCATTATACATTTAGTTTACTCTTAAACTAAATAAATCTTATGCATGCATAACAAAAGAATTAGAAGAAACAATTTCCTTACATTGATTATGAAAATATGGGCACAATATTTGAACTCCTTTCAAATATTGTTCTTGAGCTAGTAATATGAGGATGATCTTCCAAGTTTCAAAGTAGAAACTCTCCAATTAGTTGCACCCAAGACTTCCCCTTTTTATCTCTACTAAAATACTACACTAGTATTATTAGTAGTAACCCTTTAAAATAAATCTAATAACTCTATTACTACACTAGTAATTTTATTAGAATATGAACTCTAAAATATGTGAAAACTTCTTGAGTTTTAGAGTAAGAAAGAAGAGATTTAGAGAGATAAGGATTACATACAAAAAAATGAGATTGTGTAGTGAATAAGAAGGAAATAATCCTTCTTATTCTTGGTAGCTATGACCGGTCACCCACCCATCACATGGGTGTGGTGTTGTCCCTTTCACTTGTTCTTAACAAGACATTAGGTTGAGTGTAGGTATTAGTCTATTGTATGATTGTGTCTAATTCTCAATTAGAATAATACACAAAAACTAATCACCCTAATATACACTACAAAACCGGTGCACCCCACTTAAAATGGGTGTCCATTTTATTTTTGCAATTTGTCATTTGTCACAAGTGTGACATGTGACATGTGACATGTAATTTTGCTTATAAATATGCATTTAACCAATTTAAATGCAATTTCATAACAAATAAATTAGACTTAACATTTTAAGTCACATTTAATAATTACATGTAAATAAAATGGGTCATCTCATATTTGGTTAATATAATCTACAACAGTTTGTAATTATAATCGACCAATTTCACTTATCTCAAATGTTTCATAAACATAATGCATTCTTAGTAATATAACAATTAAATTACCAAAATGAATCTTATTTAATTATATTACAATAAGATATATTTCTCACTCACAATTTAAACTTGGTTCATTTTAAGGGATTAATTAATCTGTATCACTATACAATTAATTAATGTAAATGATTAGGGGATTGTTCTTTAGGTGTGACCTCAAGGGATCAACTGATCACCACCGTCATACGACAGTAACGTCAAACTCAATTGAGCCAATCGTTACCGATTTATGTTGACCAGTTGACTATAATATTCATCATCCCTTTGTATTCTTGTTATTGAGATTTAATTATGTGATCGCACTATTGTTGAGGACATTTACTCCATTAGATACCAATATTAGAATTACTATGATTGTCTAGGCCTTGTAGCGGTATATTCCTTCCGGATTCGTACTGACCTTTTAGTGGGTCCTAACGTCCTTTCAGCATGGTTAAGTCACTAAACCCCTATTAATAGTCCTGATTTCTATCCCAACTCTCGTTATAAAGATAGAAATGACTAATACAAACAATTGCTTATGGCCACTAAACAAAGTTATAGAATTTGACGCGACCAAAGGAAGAAACAATTAGATGGTTCAATTGGTAACTACTCTTCTTATAATTCGTTTAACTCGTAAATCATTTCAAATATTACAACTCTATTTATTTTATTTACACAATGATAATTTTACAATATTAGAATTAATCTAATCTATGTGATTATGTGATTAAGTAGATTAGTAAGAAAAAGATGTAAGAAATTAAACTATGAAATATAAATACTAAAGTGATTATGGTGATTATATTAACAATGATTCTAATGACTATTATTAGGATTATTTGACTAGGTAAATTATAATGTGACATGTTAAATAATATTTTGGTTTTAACTAGATTAATTTTAGGTTGATTTCTTAACAACAACAATATTATAAAAATGATACTAGTGAGGTTATAGTTCATGATGATTTAAAGTTGCATAAGTAAATCAAGATTAGAGAATTACCGAGTCGGAATATGAGTATATAAGAATGAAAGTAAGAACAAATATCCAACCAAATAACAAAAGCTAAGTAAACACTAGGGAAATACTAAGAAAACTATAAAAACTTGTAAGAAAGTGTGCTAAAAGAAATGATAATAGATTATTGGATTATTGTAAAAGTTGATGATAAAAGATATCTTATTGTGTGTGATGATCATTGGCTTTTTATAAGGCTGCATGGCTGCTGATCCTCTTGCAAATTCGTACCCTAGTCAAAGCATTAAACCACCCATTTAAGCTCGGATTGAAGAAGAGCCATGTAACGTCTTCTTCCAGAAATACCCGATCGGGTATTTAGCAATCGGATCGGGTTTTTGTGTAATTGGAATTTTCCGTCTTTTCATCTTAGGCACGAAATCCTATGCCTTGGTCTTTGGTCAATGCACTACGGAATTGGGCTTGGGCTGATCTTCTCTGGACTTGGGTTGAGTTTTCCTTTTAAAGTTCAAAGCCAAAAATCTAAATTGAGTCCATTCGAGGAAAGATGTAGCGGAATCGTAATCAAATCGTGAACTGGCTATCATCAATTCCTTGAAAACTCGTATCCTAGTGTCTTTGCTCCATAAAGTAGGAAAATATAGCAACACCGCTTCATTTCCTATAAAACGAGTCAAAACACGCAAAACAACTAGAATAGCAGTATTAGCTCGTTAATCACTTAACAAAGTGCATAAATCGTATAGAAATCGAGCTAAAACGGGGGATAAATCAATACAAAATATCACTTATCAAATTGACATTTCTTAGGAGATACTCACAACTTCTTCTTTTTTATTTCTTTTTCTTTCTTTTCGTTTTTTTTTCTCTTTTTTCTTTTCTCTTTTTCTTTTGAACATATCATCACTTCTTGAACATTGTCGTTCTCCCAAATTCACTTTGACATATTAGAACAAATCTTCTCAAAAGAGCACCCATACACCATAGTCTAGCTACTAGCTCAAAAGGTAGGCAGTTTTTATGTGTAGCTATTATTTTGTGAAACATTTGTATGAAGAGGCTAACTTTGAGGTGTAATTCAAAGTGAAAAAGGCTTCAAATCTTAGTGAATCATGAATGCAATGCTCATAGGAATGAAATGAGAACCATACTTATGCGTTTTGACATGACACACATCACAAGGAGAACTACACACACCTAGACGAGACTGGGTATAGATGTACCAGCCTAAGGAGGTTCTACCTTACAATATATGTAACTTGCCAAATGTCCAGATCAAGCGTACTCATCAATAGATTCATTCCATGCCTACTGTGTACAAGACTTCCCCATGTATGCACAATTCAATGAATATTGAATCATTATCTTTTGAAAGCTCTAAGTTTGGGAAATGTAACATGATAGCATAGTAAACAAGCAAGCAAAGCATGAAAAGCATTCAATTGTGTTCAGAAAGTTTCTTAAAAATCTTCTCTTTCTTTTATTCAAAATTTGAAAAATGATCAACTAAAATGCAAAATGGGAAAATGCAATCCCTCCCCCAAGCTAAACATCACATTGTCCTCAATGTGAGCACAAATACAAAATATGCAATGAGATGCTTAATGAGGAAAGGGAAAACTGAAAGAAGAGTGAAGCTTACTAGTCAGCGCGGACTCCCCTAAGCTAGTCTTTTGGACTTGACAAGGAAGGTCTTTATAGATTCTTCAAAAACTCTTTCATCTGCAAAATAAATCCTAACAATGAAAAAGGGAATACAAAAATAAAAATGCAAAAAGAAAAGGAACACTGTTTGCCTCCCGAGAAGCGCAATTTAAAAGTCTTGCTAGACTCCATTTCTTTTTTTGATCATCCTTTATCTTTTAGCTCAATATCATCCAAGCTCATCTTCATAGCGTTCTTTACATTCTCTATCCATGCCAAACTTTTCCGGGAATAGCCCCTTCTAACACTTTTAGCAGTAGTGCTTTTAGTATGCTCACCTGCAAAATAAACTACACTAACATGTGCCTCTAACGGATCTATCAGTAAGGATCAAGGTATAGAAGAAACAACAGAAGAGTCATCAACATCAAGCACATAACATGATTCTTCTAACACAGGACTCCTAACGGTGGAATTTTTACTAAAGGTCACCTTGTCATCTCCTATCTCTAATGTCAACTTCCCATTCTTGACATCGAAAACTGCACCAGTGGTGTGCAAAAAGGGTCTTCCCAAAATGATTGGGTTTTGAGAGTCCTCGGCCATGTCAAGTACTAGAAAGTCAACGGGAATGAAAAACTTACCAACTTTGACAGGCACCTCTTCTAAAACACCCATAGGTTGTTTTAGAGAACGGTCCGCCATTTGCAAAGTAATATTAGTGCATTTCAAAGCACCGATGTTAAGGTTTTCAAACATAGAAAATGGCATGACACTTACACTAGCACCTAGGTCGCAAAGGGCCTTATCAATGGTATATGTGCCTATAGTGCAAGGGATGGAATAACTACCAGGGTCCTTGATTTTTGGTGGAGACTTATTTTGCAAGAGTGCACTACACTCTTCAGTGAAAGCTATGGTCTTAGTCTCATTGAAGGATCTCTTCTTTTTTAGGACTTCCTTCATTTACTTGGAATAAGAAGGAACTTGGGTAAGCAATTCAATGAAAGGGATTGTTACATTTAAATTCTTGACGACGTCAAGGAACTTACCATACTTTGCCTCCTCCTTGTGCTTGGCTAATCTTTGGGGAAATGGGACCTTGATCTCAATAGGAATCTCGGGCTCTATCCCCTTTGACATGGGCACCTCATCTTCAACATGAACAACCACGGGCTCATCATTATGCTTACCACTTCTCGAGGAAATAGCATTTACAGTTTCGTGAGGTTGGTAACATTGTGAAGGTACCTGCCCTTGCTCTTGGTGGTTATTAGAAGAGGCATATTGGGAAATTTTAGCTTCCAACAATTTGATGGCGGCGTCCTTAGCTTGATCGCTCTTCTGGAATTTAGCTATCATGGTTTCTTGCCTTTGAGCCAATTGCAGCATCATGGCTTCAAGTTTACTTACACCATTGTCACTCTGTTGAGATCTAAAGGATTGAATTTGTTCTAGCTTTTGTGTGAGAAGGGCTACTTGAGCTTGTAAAAGTGTCAAAGTGGGGTCCTCTTGCTTAGATTTCGAGGGTATGGAGCGGGAATTTCTATATTGAGAATCATGAATTGCCATGGATTCAATGGAAAACAAACCTCAACGGAAAACTTTGGAAACATAATGAATCATAACCCAAAAACAACGTGGGCAAGAATGATACATAAACATGGCCAAGATTTACATAACGGCTTAGCACAAAGAATTTCATTATAGAATTTCGGCTCTTGCATGATCTTTTGACAAATGGACTCTCACGGCACACTCGAACACTCAATGTATGTAAAAGGTGATTTCTTTATGTGTAAATGTTTTTGAGACACTTACCTATCTACGACTTATGAAAATGTGTCCGCAGTCTAATATGGTGATCGGGCCTGTCGCAAGCCCGATACAAAGATAAATTACCCAGACTAGGCTAATAACAAATTAATGTAATTAGGGAAGTAGGGGTCGATCCTCAGGGAGATGGTGTTTCCTATAGAATGTGAAGTGTCTCGCAGTTGAGCTTTATCTAACGAATATCTGGGTTTTGGGATTTTTATATCTAAACTAATATAAAGCATAAATGAAAACAAAGTAAAAAGAATAAAGCAATTGATGAAAAGCATCTAGGAAAGTAGGTTCACACATGTAGATTGATATATTGATGAAATTGGATTTAGGATATGAAAATAATTCATTGTGAGTTCTTAAGAATGATGTGTTCATTACAATCATAGATCAGATGGTCTAGCAGGCTTTTTAGGCGATTTACTAGGTCTTAATCTACCATGGCATGCTTTGTCTATTCAATTCACGTATCTCTACCTTGGAAAAGTATTCCATTTTAGTCGATGATTTCCGGCCAGAAGTCGTTAACTATCGTTACAATCCAAACATGCATAGACACAACGTTTTAAAGGCACAATTTCTTTTATCCAATTAACATCTTTTAATCAATCTAACATGGCTACCCTACACCCTAGAAAGGTGACTACTCACTCATGACGATATCTAAATCTATAATGATATTAACAATGAAAACTAGGATAGACATGTTTATTTGACTCTTTATATGGAGATAATAACTACGCTAATTGATAATCTAGGAAATGAAATGACGATTATAACAACACTAAAATGAATCTAAGACAATATGTATGGAAAATAACAATCAAATAGAAAACAATAAAGGACATTAAGCAAGGGATAAAACAGAAATACCTATATGACGATCAATGACGATAATGATAACAATAATAGAAAATCCTTGCACATAATAAACGATCCACCAATTAAACCGCTTGAACCACACAAAGGAGATTACAAGGATGAAATTCTTATTGATCTAAGCTAATGTTTTGATATGAAAAGGACAGAAATAAAGTAAGAACTAAAGACTAAAGAAGAAGAAAATGAGAGAAGAGAGACTAATTCCCCCTCCTCCTAATCTAAGGAGAAATGTAAGAAAAGAAGAGAAGAGGATTGTAAAATGGATGATTTGAGAAGAGGGGCTGGAGCATCTATATACAGTTTCGTGAGGTTGATAACATTGTGAAGGCAGCTGCCCTTGCTCTTGGTGGGTATTAGAAGAGGCATATTGGGAAATTTTAGCTTCCAACAATTTGATGGCGGCATCCTTAGCTTGATCGCTCTTCTGGAATTTAGCTATCATGGTGTCTTGCCTTTTAGCCAATTGCAGCATCATGGCTTCAAGTTTACTTACACCATTGTCACTCTGTTGAGATCTAAAGGATTGAATTTGTTCTAGCTTGTGTGTGAGAAGGGCTACTTGAGCTTCTAAAAGTGTCAAAGTGGGGTCCTCTTGCTTAGATTTCAAGGGTATGGAGCGGGAATTTCTATATTGAGAATCATGACTTGCCATGGATTCAATGGTAGTGTGAGTGATCGGGCCTGTCGCAAGCTCAATACAAAGATAAAATACCCAGACTAGGCTAATAACAAATTAATGTAATTAGGGAAGTAGGGGTCGATCCTCAGGGAGATGGTGTTTCCTATAGAATGTGAGATGTCTCGCAATTGGGTTTTATCTAATGAAAATCTAGGTTTTGGGATTTTGATATCTAAACTAATATAAAGCATAAATGAAAACAAAATAAAAACAAATGAAAACAATAAAGCAATTGATGAAAAGCATCTAGGGAAGTAGGTTCACACATGTAGATTGATATATTGATGAAATTGGATATGGAACATGAAAATAATTCATTGTGAGTTCGTAAGAATGATGTGTTCATTACAATCATAGATCAGATGGTCTAGCAGGCTTTTTAGGCGATTTACTAGGTCTTAATCTACCATGTTATGCTTTGTCTATTCAATTCTCGTATGTCTACCTTGGAAAAGAATTCCGATTTAGTCGATGATTTCCGGCCAGAAGTCGTTAACTATCGTTACAATCCAAACATGCATAGACACAACGGTTTAAAGGCATAATTTCTTTATCCAATTAACATCTTTTAATCAATCTAACATGGCTACCCTACACCCTAGAAAGATGACTACTTACTCATGATAATGTCTAAATCTAAAATGATATTAACAATGAAAACTAGGATTGACATGTTTATTTGATTTTGACTCTTTATATGGCGATAATAACGACGCTAATTGATAATCTAGGAAATGAAACAACGATTATAACGGTACTAAAATGAATCTAAGACAATATGTAAAGAGAATAACAATCAAATGGAAAACAATAAGAACATTAAACAAGGGATAAAACAGAAATACCTATATGACGATCAATGACGATAATGATAACAATAATAGAAAATCCTTGCACATAATAAACGATCCTTGAATTACAACACTTGTACCCAACAAAGTAGACTACAAAGATTGAAACTCTTATTAATCTAAGCTAAGATTTGGATGTGAAATGGACAGAAATAAACTAAGAACTAATGGTTAAAGAAGAAGAAAATGAGAGAAGAGAGACTAGTTCTCCCTTCCTCCTAATCTAGAGAGGAAATGTAAGAAGAGAAGAGAAGAGGATTGTAAGGAATGTGTGTTGAGATGAGAGGCTAGAGCATCTATTTATAGTATTAGGGTTTCGTGGAGAAGAGGTCGGGCATTAAACACATAGGACAAAAGTAGGAAGAAGATGTCGTTTTCTCGAAGCAGCACATTTACCCAATCAGGTACACCACTTACCCGATCGGGTAAGTTGTATCCCAGGTCCTTTGACCGTCGTTTCATCTCCCCTTTCTTATGACTTGACTTCCAACATCCCCCTTGACCTCTTGAGTCGGGTTTGTTGATAGGGTTTGATGTAAAGCGATGAATTCTTCCGCCTAATCGATTAATCTTCCGACAACTACGAAACTGTCTTTGCTTCTTCTCTCTTTCGAATTAGTGAACCTTCTTGAAATGCCTTTCACTTGGTCAAGCTTGCTTCTTCAAATCGTCGGGTTCTAGGCAAATGCTCGGGAATATAGAAAAAGGGTGTAGAAACGTCACTTTCCCTACAAAACAGGTTAGAACATAGGAATTCGCCTAGAAGACGATATTAGATCATAAAGTGGCTTAACAAAGCACAAATGACATACAAAACCGAGCTAAATTGGGGGTTAAAACCATACAAATATTCACTTATCAAACTCCCCCAAGCTAAACCTTTGCTTGTCCTCAAGCAAACATAACAAACAAAACCAGGACAAGGTTGCAAGCATTGGCTACTTTACCATCAAGAAACAAACCTCAACGGAAAACTTTGGAAACATAATGAATCATAACCCAAAAACAACGTGGGCAAGAATGATACATAAACATGGCCAAGATTTACATAACGGCTTAGCACAAAGAATTTCATTATAGAATTTCGGCTCTTGCATGATCTTTTGACAAATGGACTCTCACGGCACACTCGAACACTCAATGTATGTAAAAGGTGATTTCTTTATGTGTAAATGTTTTTGAGACACTTACCTATCTACGACTTATGAAAATGTGTCCGCAGTCTAATATGGTGATCGGGCCTGTCGCAAGCCCGATACAAAGATAAATTACCCAGACTAGGCTAATAACAAATTAATGTAATTAGGGAAGTAGGGGTCGATCCTCAGGGAGATGGTGTTTCCTATGGAATGTGAAATATCTCGCAATTGAGTTCTATCTAACGAATATCTGGGTTTTGGGATTTTGATATCTAAACTAATATAAAGCATAAATGAAAACAAAATAAAAACAAATGAAAACAATAAAGCAAGTAATGAAAAGCATCTAGGGAAGTAGGTTCACACATGTAAATTGATATATTGATGAAATTGGATTTAGGATATGCAAAGAATTCATTGAGAGTTCGTAAGAATGGCGTGTTCATTACAATCATAGATCAGATGGTCTAGCATGCTTTTAGTGCGATTTACTAGGTCTTAATCCACTACGTCACGCTTTGTCTATTCAATTCCTGTATATCTACCTTGGAAAAGAATTCCATACTAGTCAAATGATTTTAGCTAAAAATCGTTAACTATCGTTACAATCCAAACATGCATAGACACAATGTTTTAACGGCACAATTCCTTTATCCAATTAACATCTTTTAATCAATCTAACATGGCTACCCTACATCCTAGAAAGGATGACTACTCACTCATGATGATATCTATGTCTAAAATGATATTAACAATGAAAACTAGGATAGACATGTTTATTTGGTTTTGACTTTTTATATGGTGATAATAACGACGCTAATTGACAATCTAGGAAATGAAACAACGATTATAACGGTACTAAAATGAATCTAAGACAATGTGTAAAGCGAATAACAATCAAACGGAAAACAATAAGAACATTAAACAAGGGATAAAACAGAAGTACCTATATGACGACAATGATAACAATAATAGAAAATCCTTGCATATAATAAACGATCCTTGAATTGCAATGCTTGAATCACACAAAGGAGATTACAAGGATGAAATCCTTATTAATCTAAACTAAGGGACATAAATAAAACTAAGAACTAAAGACTAAAGAAGAAGAAAATGAGATAAGGGAGGCTAATTCCCCCTCCTCCTAATCTAAAGAGAAGTATATGAAGAGAAGAGAAGAGAAGTATAAAGAGATGGATTGTAGAAAGGTGTGTGTTGAGAAGAGGGGATGGAGCATCTATATATAGCATTAGGGTTTCGTGGGGAAGAGGTCGGGCATTAAACACATAGGACAAAAATAGGAAGTTGACGCCGTTTTGTGCAGAGCAGCACACTTCCCCGATCGGGTACACACAAACCCGATCAGGTATTTTGTCTTCTGGAAGCTTTTGACTAACGCTTCATCTCCTTTTGCTTTGACTTGACTTCCAACATCCCCCTTGACCTCTTGAGTCAGGTTTGTTGATAGGGTTTGATGTAAAGCGATGATTTCTTCCTTTCAATTGATTGATCTTCCGACAACTACGAAACTGTCTTTGCTTCTTCTCTCTTTCGAATTAGTGAACCTTCTTGAAATGCCTTTCACTTGGTCAAGCTTGCTTCTTCGAATCGTCGGGTTCTAGGCAAATGCTCGGGAATATAGAAAAAGGGCGTAGAAATGTCACTTTCCCTACAAAACATGTTAGAACATAGGAATTCGCCTAGAAGACGATATTAGCTCATAAAGTGGCTTAACAAAGCACAAATGACATACAAAACCGAGCTAAACTGGGGGTTAAAACCATACAAATATTCACTTATCAAACTCCCCCAAGCTAAACCTTTGCTTGTCCTCAAGCAAACATAACAAACAATACCAGGACAAGGTTGCAAGCGTTGGCTACTACACCATCAGGAAACAAATCTCAACATAAAGCTTTTGAAACATAATGAATCATAACCCAAAAGCAACGTGGGCAAAAATGATACATAAACATGGCTGAGATTTACATAACGGCGTAGCACAAAGAATTTCACTATAGATTTTCGGCTCTTGCATGATCTTTTGACAAATGGACTCTCACGGCACACTCAAACACTCATGTATGTAAAAGGTGATTTCTTTATGAGTAAATGTTTTTGAGACACTCATCTATCTACGACTTATGAAAATGTGTCCGCAGTCTAATATGGTAAACAATTCAAAACTCAAGTCACGGATCATAATGCACATAGAAAAGAAGCCGAAAAATAAGAAGGCTTTGGGAAATGAGTGGAAGGTGGACAACAGTTATGGTCATGTGAAGTTTAGAATGAGCTAGCAACTGACCAATGATAAATGAATACTCAATCCAAACTTTCGCTTAATTCCCAAAAGACGAATAACGAAGCCAGGATGAACGGATTGGCTTATTACACACGAAACACAAGGGTAAACTCCTTCTATTGATTTAACATTTTGAGGAGATACTCACAACTTCTTCTTTTATTTCTTTTATTTCGATTTTTTCTTTTTTTATCTTTTTCTATTTCATTTTTTTTTCTTTTCTTTTCTTTTAAACATCACTTCTTGAATATTTTTCGTTCTCCAAATTCACTTTGTCATTAAGGAACAAAACCTTCTCAAAAGAGCACCCATACACCATAGTCTAGCTACTAGCTCAAAAGGTAGGCAGTTTTTGTATGTAG
>JAIUZE010025026.1:0-17225 GCA_022085475.1 Heliosperma pusillum | reverse complement strand
AGTGTATGGCACGTTTCTAGCCTTCATATAGTTGATGAGGTTTGTGTGACCAATGTTGATGCGAAAAGTGGTTAGCCTGGCGTAGGAAGGTTGTCGGGGAGAAGAGAGAATCTTTAGAGGGACGAGGTGACGGGGTTGAGGACGGAGAATAGATGTTGGAAGGATGAATTACTAGTCACATAAGCATACCATAAGTTTCAAATATGATGAAAACAATCAAGTATAGTGTTTATCTAAAAACAAAATGGACAAATAATTTGAATGTGCACGGAATAGATAGTCCACATGCAATGCAAGATGGATTAACGTCCGAAACTGATACACAAGAAATGATGGGAAATATAGAGATAAACCTCTTCAGATACTTGGATCCTTTCCATTTCCATTTTGCAAAGTACAATTTTTTTCTTCTTTGTGATGCACGTTTCAATTGATTGCATCAATTGTCTCTCTAAGGCTTTAATTTCAGATTCCTCAATCTCCCTGCAAACACACAACAAACATAAATGAAAAGTAGCATCCCGGCAGCAAAACCAGCTTGGGGCAACATAAACGAATGACGAAGATTATTCAGAGCATAGTACCTTATAAAAAGCGATAAATAGCTGTAGGGTAGATTGATAGCCCCAAAGCCAGATAGAACCGCCATGACAGTGACACCAATGACACCAATTCTGCTAACTAACTGAGCCATAGTAAAAAAACCTGACGAAAACAACAACTGGAAATAAGAACAAAATGGCAGAGAGAAAGCAAGAGAGAGATGTTAGGGGAAACCTTTGTCGGGTGAAGGCATGGGAAAATGGATTCCCATACGCCAGAAAGCATAGAGAAAAGCCAACAAGAAAAAGAAAGCGCCGAGAGCAGCACGCTCCATTCGGACACCATTGTTACAAAGCATCAAATAACAATGATAATAAGGAAGCATGAAGACAAGCAATAAGATCAAGCAAAACAAATCAAGCTTCCAGTTGAGCCAGCGAGTCCTGGAGATCGAATGAATACAAGTAATAAGTAGTAGTAGTAGTAGTAGTCGATAAGGGAAAGGGAAAAGGAAAAGGAGACGGAAACGGAAACGGACTGTTTGGAGAGAAGAGGGATGATCTCGAAAAGAACAAGCTGAAGGAGATTACAGGAGAAAGCGAAAACGATACTAAAGATGAGCTGAACGAGGAGACGCTTTTCCTCGTACTCTTTGTAGAGTCTGCGGTTCAAAAACCAGAGTCCAGCCCAACCGAGAAGCACAAGCGACACCAACACGACACCTCCTTCCACAACCGCCCAACCCCACCCCATCCCTCTCCAAATCTACACTGTCTGTATTCTGGATGCACAATACCAATATACAAAATTAATAATAAAATAGATAACAAAGATGAAGAATCATCAAATACAACAACAGACCTTACTTAATTATCACCCGAGTACTGCTTCTAGGTCTTTCTCATCGCCCGTGATCGCTCGTCACAGATGATCACCACACCTTCATTCTCTTGTAGCCCTGAGACAAGGGAAAACAAATATGCTGCGTATTTTTATTCAATAGATGCAATTGCCAATTACAATTTCTCATTTCACATTACAAGATAAACTATTCTTTTTTTTTTTGGTTGATAAAAAAGTGACTGTTTAAGCACAAAATGTTATAACTAAAATTTGTAATTGTTCACAAATTTTAGAATCCAACGTTCTCATACCGTGATAAAAATAAAGAGTAAATTAATACAAACTCCCTTTTATAAATCACTATTCTAAAATAACTTCATATTGAAAACTTTTTAATAATTTATACCCATTAAATATTCTCAAGTCAAAAATTGTATCCAAATTGACTTTAAGATAAAAATGGTTAATTTCTGACCGATATACCCTTCATTTGTTTTTAAGCCAAGACTCATATTTTTGTTCTCATTTCCTCTCTTTCTTTCTCTCATTTTCATCCGTCTCTCTCTCTCGCTCTCATTTCCCCCCAAATAATCGATTTTTAATTGCAAATGAAAGCTACTGAATTGTTCAATATTGTGTATTGTAAGTGTCTTCCCCTACTCTTGTTTACAGTGAGTTAATTTGTATGTTTGAAACATCCTATTCTTATTTACAGTGAGTTAATCTTTTTCCCAAATTTCCTTCCTGGATTGTCGTGTGTGGAAGAATTCAAATTTGCAACAGGGACACGGCACAAGCATTTATTGGCCTGCTCATCAACAACACTGTGGTGGGAGCTTTCATAGCTGCTCTCCATTGACATGGCGGTACCTACATTTTCGAAACAATTTGTAGAAAATATGAACCCTAAAAATAATTATCAGATTCATCACAAACAAAATTGGGGGAAAAGATAAACCCTAAACGCACCACTAAGATCAATACTATACGTGCTGCAAATTACAATAGAAATAAAAGTTGAGAGAGATGAAGAAGAACATACCTTAATTGGGGGGGGGGGGGGGAATTGGGAAATGATGAGGATGAAAATTTATAAGTAAGGTGAAGAAATAGGGAAATGATGAGAGATAGAAGGCAACAATGGTATTTAAGGTAGAGGAAGGGCATTTTCGTCCAAAAAACAGACTTCAAAACTGAAAATTCAAATTATGACGGAAATGGAGACGGGATGGTCATTTTGGGTGAAACTTTTAACCTGAGAATATTTTATGGGAGTAAATTATTAAAAAGTTTTCAAAAGGTAGTTATTTAGAAAAGTGATTTATAAAACGGAATAATTATTAATTTAGTCAAAAATAAACAACAAACTCACAAAATCATTTGCAACGTGTGTTTTTTCACATACGGATTTTATTCTTTCAAATACGTCTTTTACAATTATACCCCTTTTCAATTTTCTCATTCCTCACCCAATTGATTCTTTTCATCTACTTTCCTTTACCTCCCTCCAACAACCCCCGTCCAACCATACTCCGACTCTGACGACCCAATTCCCTAGCCTTCCATCACCACCATTATTATCATTATTAATACCTGATTTGTTAATAAAAGACGTGAGTTAATACAGTTGCAGAGACAATTGGCACTATTTCTTTCGACTACCCAATAATCGTATGTACACATGGATGCAGCCGTAAACTTTATTGAATCTTGCTTGGTGATCGACTACTATCATAAGCAAAAACGCAGCAATGAAACTTGGAGACAAACTCAAAAATAATTTACCAATCATGAAACGTAACAATTAATTTCTGTACTTAACAAACCCTAATAATTTCAACAAAAATATATTAATAATTGTTAAAACGACAAAATTATTTCACTAATTGGAGAATTATATAATCCATTATTCAAGTTCTTACGACAATTTTGGATTCGATCTTAAGGAAAAAGGTATATAACAAGTTAGGTTTGGACAAAGGATATGATATGGAAAGTTAATGAAAAAGTGTATGTGAAAGAGTACAATCCGTATGTGAAAAAGTAATTCTGAAAAAAAAATTATGACTCAGTTTCTCATTTATCGGGTCCCTTTGTCGGTTAATCTAATAACTGGTCAGCTTAGGCTTTCAAATCCTATAGATGTTGCTCCTACGTGTCTTGTTTTGTGTTTTGTTATCATGTATCTTGCAAACACATTCTTGGGTCAAAACCGAACTTTCAAACGGGTCAAACATGCAAACAAAGGCTACGATAGCCTTGAACATGTAAAATTTAAAGCAATGCCACAAGTGTCTAAAATTACTAACAAGTTTAAGGAAAATAAGTTCATCTAATACAAAGAGACATAACGTCTTGCGTAAGGATAAGACGGAAAGAAACTCTCGCTCAATTACCAAAAGTATCTGAATGAAAGGAGCCACCCTTTAGTTGTTGCGGGAAGTACCCACCTTTCATTTGCGACATCTGAAATATCCTTCTCTTAAGGCTAGAACGAGGGATCTCTGGCTTCTTAAAGAAAACATCTCCCATTAGTGGTGATGTGATTGTACGCACTTTTAACCTCTTAACCAACCTTATTTTGTATCCTATTTGTGCTTACTATTGTCATTTATTGTTTCATTTGCTTTGTATTTGTGATCTTGTGCTTTTTTTTATTGGTTTTGTAGAAAAAAAACCAATTGAAACGGTTTTGGCAAGATATCGGCATAAGAGAGGCAAATTCGAATCCTAGAAGCTTGGCATGCAGAGGAGACTCAAGACCACGGATCATAGATCAAGATTACATGATTTGGCGTGTTTCACAAACTAGCCCCACGGGCCAAGGTGGGTCCACAAGTATTTTGAAACAAGAAGTTCAAAAGCGGAGCATCAACAGCAGCGCCCGCATGGTCCGACTCGAGACCGCACGGGCTGGCGTCGGGAATGGAAAAAATCGTGCGGTTCAACTTTTAGACCGGACAATCCATGCTGGCAACTCCTTGTTTTCTTTCCTCGCTTAAACCTAATCTTGTATTAGTATAAATAGGTTGCTTTGCAACCAAATTAGGGATTTGATTTTGTACTCTTTATTCCATCTCTAAAATTAGATTAATTACCCTAATATATGTACAATTAGTATAATCTTGCCTTAATTAGTTTTATTTACTCGTTAATTTGCTTCCCACTAGAAGATTTATTTGGTTTTCTTTGAAGAGTAGTTACAATTCTTCATCTAATTAAAGAATTTCATTATTGTTCTTCATCTTTTTTTCATTTGTGCTTAATTAGTCGGTATATTTCTTAATCTCTTTAATACTTTGTTATTCCTTTATTAAGTTTCTTTTATTAATTTTACTAATTACTTGTCTTAATCATCATGACTAGCTTAGATTATATTATTGTTGATGTTGTTAGTGTAATACTCCGTATTTCTGAATACTTAGCTCTCTGCCGAGTAAAGCTTACTTGACCGAGTTGATTGTGTACTCGTCCGAGTAAAGTGTATTCGGCCGAGTATGTTGACCTGTCGATTGAACGGTGTTCTGTTCTTTGGTACTCGACCGAGTGTGGTAAGCACTCGACCGAGTAAGTCGGACTCGACCAAGTACACCGGTCTGCGAGAATTATTCGGACGAATTGATTAAAGATTAATAAAGGGAGTCAAGTTCATAATTACAGTTTACGTTCTTCACAAAACCCTATTTTTCTCAAAAACTCTCTCAAATTCATAAAGACATTCCTAATCATTATGTGCCGGAGTAGATCTCTCATTGCCTTGTTGATTGTTTCGGTAAGTAATCCTACTATGTGACTTTGTATGAATAATTGTAAACCCTAATTGAATTGGGGAAAAAAGGGAAGATGATTAGTATTAACTATATATAATTCTTGTATGATTAGGGGGAGACTTTGTAAAAGAAGACTTTTGAGTAATTGCTTGTCTTCTTGCAGAATTTGCTAATAAGGTAGGGTTTCCCTGCTCGGTACAATTATGCTAATTGATGTGATAAGATGTGTTGTATATGATATTCGATTGATTGATGATGATGTTGATGGAGTTCGGGATTGAAGTTTGGGTTGTTACCATGGTTACTATGTTGGTGATCCTTCGGGAAACGGTTTCACACCCTGAGTTCACCTTTCGTAGTTCTCCCGCTATGAGGGGGATGAGCACATTAATGTTCCGAGTACTCTCGCTCCAGTGAGAGGGGATTTCGACGCCTATGGTTGCGGTCTAGGTAGCACAGACACTTCTCCTAACCAGTCGTCCCGTGTCGGACACACGGACACCTATAAACAAGGAATGTGAGATTGAAATACTAGAAGAGGTTGATTAAAAGATGAGTTTGGCTGGGAAAATTGATTAGAAGATGAGTTTGGGTGGGAAATGAGAATAAATTATAGTTAAAGTCAAGTTTTAGACTCAATTATTTACATTTAATATAAAATACTAATACAAAAATAAAATTATATGTTGTTTATAACTATAAAATATATATTTTATTAAATTTAAATGTCGTGTCCCGTGTCCTAAATTTCACGAGATGCCGTATCACGTGTTCGTGTCCGTGTTCGTGTCCGTTTTGATGCTACCTAGGCTGCGGTCTAGGGTCAATTGGTGGTTTTTGCAGGTCAGGGATGGTAACCTGATGCTGCTGAGGTAACCGCTGCGGTGGCCCTCCGGTTTCTCTTTCTCTATTGCGTGTCTTGTACATTGGTTGGTATATACTGTTACTGACCATGTTAATGTTTTCCAAAATTGCTGTGATCCATTGGGGAATGGTGAGCAGGTGATCAGCAGGTAACTCATTGAGCTGCGCTGGGATGAAGATGAGATCACTTGAGTCATAGCTTCCGCCGAGTTGTTAGAGTCAAAAAACAATAAATCTTTTACTGTTATGTTGATTTGAACATTGGTACATGCGGCATGACGTCCCGGAATCGCACTTTTGCCCCTATAACTCTTATTCGGTGACCATGGGAACTGTCAGGACGTATATGTGTATTTGATGTTGTTACCAAGTTGATTGTTGAGGATATGTGAAATGGAGATGTGTATGGAATGAAAATGGAGTAATGAATTGTGTCATGTGTGTATAACATGAATTGGTATGCATGGTGTGGGATATGTGCAGGTATTTGAGATGTGGTATGAAACATGGAAGTGATTAGTAGGATGAATTCATTATGCCATGAGAACATGATTCCTACTGTTGAGCATGTATCTATGTGATATTTATGATAATTGTTGTACAGGGGCGGTATTATGCATGACTTGGCCGAGTAGGGGACTGCTGTGAGAATTTAGTCCGGAATAATGTGACTCGACCGAGCGCATGGTGACACTCGGGTGAGTAGATGTAACTCGACCGAATGCCATTATGGACTTGATCGAGTAAAAGAGCCTGTATATTTGGTGGTTTACTATTTTTGGTCACTCGACCAAGTGTATGTTGACACTCGACTGAGTGTGGCGTACCCGACCGAGTGCCATTTTGGACTCGATCGAGTGAAAATTCCTGTATGTTTTAGTTGGATTCTGTAGTTGGTGTACTCGACCAAGTACATATAGTACTCGATCGAGTGAAATCGACTCGGCCGGGTGGCTTATTGCACTCGACCGATTGTGTTTGTGCCAGGACCGTTGTCCGTTTTCAGGCGTGGACTTGTGCTTACTGTAACACCCCCATACACCAAGGTGCCTTACAAGACCCCCTTAGCACAGGGGAGTGCTACCATCTCGGTTGCCCGAAGTAGTAAATATCTCAACAAGCAATAAAGAAACAACATTTATTTAATAAACGTTTAAATGTCAATACAGAACCCCAAAACAGATGGCATACCATCTGACCAACAATCCAACTCACAAATGATATCGTGTTAATAAATAAATAACAATGTTCAACATAATGAAATGACTCCTAATTGTTCAAGACTCCAAACGACACGCAGAAGCTAGACATAGTACGGGTATCCCATCCTCGATCCCACGCAATGCTAACGATTACCTGCGATCACCTGCTCACCATCCCCTAATGGATCACATCAGTTTTTTAAAACAATAGAAGGGTCAATATTCGCATATACCAACTAACGTATAAGATAAGAACAAGGTAAAAGAGAAACCGGAGGGCCACCGCAGCGATTACCTCAGCAGACTTAGGTTACCATCCCTGCTCTGCAAAACCACCAATAGACCCTGGAACGCAGCCACAGGCGTCGAACTTCCATCTCGCCATAGCAAGATAACCCGGAACATTAATTTGCACATCCCCCACGTAGCGGGATAACTACGGAGGCGAACACGAGGTGTGATCCGTCTCCCAACAAAATCACCAACCAGTAACCATAGTAACCATCGCCAACAACTCCAAACTCCATCATTGTCACAACAGTGACCATCATCATAAATCACAAATCAATAATCACAATAATATAACAACAATCTCATGCCATCAATTAGTAACACAAATACTGAGTAGGGGAGCCCTACCTTATAGCAAAGCAAAGCAATCAAAGGTGTTCCTCTAAGAAGTCCTCTCCTATAAAATCCATGGTCATTCATCTAACATCACAATTTCCTTTTTCCCCAATTCAATAAGGGTAATCAATGCAATACAAACAATCACAATCAAGAATACTTACCAAAATAATTCAATAAATGAAGAAAAAGGTTGGATCCGACATGAGATGATCAAGGTTTCTTGAATAGTTTGAGAGGATTTGAGATTAAGGGTTTGTGTTTAAGACGTAAACTGATTTTTAATGAAAACTAATCTTCTTTATGTACTCCGTATTTCATTGTGTTGGGAGCTCGGTCGAGTAGGGCTTACTTGACCGAGTACATAGTGTACTCGGCCGAGTATAGGCTACTCGACCGAGTGGATTTGGCTGTTGATTTTAGTGGTATTCTGATCTCGTGTACTCGGCCGAGTGATATCGGCACTTGACCGAGTACATGTTGTAGTCGACCGAGTACGACGGAAATTGTGGATTAGTCGGACGAATGATTAAGGGGTTATTAAGAGGAGTTGTTTCATTAAATTAGTTTTACGCTTCCTAATTGAAAAACCCTACTTCTCAAACTCTCTTAAACTCCTCATTAAACCCTTCAACATCTTGTGCCGAATCTACTCTTTTGCTACATCGATTGTTTACTGGTAAGTGTCTTTGATTAAGATTGATTGCATTTTATTTGTTACCCTACTTGAATTGGGGGAAAAAGGTGAAAAGAGGTAATGTTAATTAGATGACTATTGCATGTTTAGGGGAAATGATTCATAACAGAAGATTGTTGATATAATGATTGTGTGATTGCTGCGGATCTGCGAATTCCTACTCGGTATTTGTTTATGCTAATTGATGGCATGAGATTATTGATTTGTTATTTGTGATACTTGATATGCGATGATGTTGTTGGTCATTGTGGTGACGATGTTGGAGATTAGGGAGTTGTGGTTGATGTTACTATGATTACTATGGTTTGGTGATCGTGTTGGGTGATAAGTCACACCCCGAGTTTGTCCCCGTGGTGATCCTGCCACGTGGGGGATGTGCACCTTAATGTTCCGGGTTATCTTGCTATGGCGAGATGGAGGTTCGACGCCTGTGGCAACGGTCTAGGGTCTATTGGTGGTTTTGTAGAGCAGGCTGGTAACTAAAGTCTACTGAGGTGACCGATGCGGTGGGCCTCTCGTTTCTCATGTCCCTTGTACTTATCTTGTACGTTGGTCGGTATATGCGAATACTGACCCCTTTACTGTTTTACAAAACTGTTGTGATCCACTGGGGGATGGTGAGCAGGTGATTGCAGGTAATATATAGCGCTGCGTTGGGATGAGGATGTGATCACCATGTTGTGTCTAGTTTCCGCTTATCAATCTTGGAGTCTTAAACATTGATTAGTACTGATGTTATTTTAACATTGTTGAGTTTGGATTATTGATCAGATGGTATGACATCTGCTTTGAGATTCTGTATTTGACATTTAAACACTTATTAATAAAGTTATGTTTCCTTTATCGCTTGAATTGATGTATACTACCTCGGGCAACCGAGATGGTAGCACTCTCATGTGCTAAGGGAGTCTTGTAAGGCACCTTGGTGTATGGGGGTGTTACAAAGTGGTATCAGAGCGAACGATTTCAGAACCTAAAACCAATGAACCCAATGAATTAGGAGTGTCTAATAAAATGAACCCGGGTAAGAGTCATAGGGAGCTACCGCAAAGATTCGGGAGACGTGTCGGAATCGGATTCTTGCCCCTATATCTCTTACTTGGTCACCATGGGAAGTGTCGGGGCGTTATGTGTATTTGATGTTGTTAATATGCTGCATGTTGAGAATATGTGAAAAGGAGATGGATGAGGAATGGGGTGGGGTGATGAATTGTATCATGTGTGTAACACATGAGGATGACCAGAATGGTGTGATGAGATCTGAACCACATGAGATGTACATGAAATATGAAGGCATGATGATGAGCATGAACGAAATGTAATGTGTTAAACGGTGTTGAATTTTTGGCATTAAATATGATATTGAGCATGTATGAAATGAAATATGTATTAATGGTGATGATTTTGGTATGATAATATGTTATTATTAACAAGCATGTTATATGTACCTGTTACATGAGATTATGTGGTATGTATGAAGGAATATGAGTTGAATAGTTGTGTTCAAGTATGGGAAAATAATATCAAATATTGTAAATATGAGTTACATGTGATTATTATGTTAATCGTTGAGAATGGTGTGGAGTGGATATGGAATATGAGCTTGATTATGATGCTATGATGTTAAGCATGCAAGCAATGAAAGATGTGTGAATGGGTGATGATAGACATGAAAGATGTGTTCATTATTTATAAGCATGATGCGTATGAATTGTGTAACAATATGTGAAGCATATATGAGATGTAATATGCAAGTATGAATGTGATTAGTTGAGCGAATGTAATTATAAGCATGTGAATGTTATGTGGAGTAAATGACATGTTTGAATTGAGTATATTTGAGTTAATTGATATTGATATGTTGAGATGACGAGAACATTTAAATGATTGTGAACTATGGTCTTTTATGTGATATGAGTTATGTTGAATAATAGCAATTTTGTTTGGTAACAAAAACTTGGTTGTTTGATTTTGAAAGGTCTGTCTTTAAACTGTTGTAACTTGAGTTCTACAAATGATATTAATGTAATTAAACATGGAGCTGATAGCTTGTATTGTTACGGTTCTAACGGTAGGTCATGAGCCGAAATCGACTTAGCAATGAGGAAGATATGCGCGTTTTACGACAACCGATCAGTGCTGAGAAATTCGTCGCACTCGACCGAGTGCAGGGTACTCGACCGAGTGCAGGGTACTCGACCGAGTGCACTTTGCACTCAACCAAGTGTCTTAAAATTTTTGCGTCTGGTTGGTTACAGGGTCGTGTACTCGGCAGAGTGCCTCGTCCTCGACCGAGTACAGAGTGTACTCGACCGAGTGACTAGTACTCGATCAAGGGAGTTATATTCGACCGAGTGGCTTCGCCACAATAGGGGAATTGTGTAATTAGTTTTTCCATGTATTGTTGTGCACAAGTTGTTTCATATGTTGCATATGTGTAAGGAAGTGTCGTCTTAGGGAGTAAGTTTGATGGATTATATAAGCGAATAATGTTCTCCATAGTTGTGTTGTTTTGTGAGAAATGTATGTGGCTATATGTGATTGGGATGAGTAGATTGTTGAACCTCGCGAGGGGAAGGAGCTGGTTTGTGTTATGTGGTAGTGTAATGATGTCGTGAATGGAGTAATGTGTAGAGGCGTGTGTGTTTATATGACCAAAGGATAGTGTGAGAAGAGGAAGGTAAGAATTGCGGATTTAGAAGAGGGATTTGAATAGTTATAAAGGGAAATGTGTTCAAGAAAAATGGATATGTTTGAGTTGATTAGGGATATATTCAATGAGGACCGATATAGAGGAATATAATAATAATGGTACCTAGTGAGCTTAGTCTGTTTGATGTGCAATTAGGATTGGATATTGTTTTGATGGAAAGCCGGATAACTAAGAGACAATTGTGGAGATGAAATATTATGGAATGTGTAATATGAGGTAAGCATTGCGGTGAGGTATGGTAAGGATAGATATCTGATGAGTTTCGTTGTTGTTTGGCCGTATTAATAGCAAATGAAGGAAAATAGTGTGATAAGAGTGATATTTATTGCGGATGATTGGAAGATTGTAGTGACGTGTTGTTGAGGTTGGAATCTTGAGGCAATAAGAAGGTAATCGCGTTATTGGAGGACTAGATAGTGAAAGTGAATTTTTGGGATAATGAGTAATTGTAATTGGTGTGACTTGGAAGAAGTATAAATAGCGAATTGGTGAACCAAAGGAATAATTGAAGCAATAGAATAACATAAAAGGGAATGATATTTATGAATCCATGAAATGATTTGTATTGGGAATTATGGGTTAGAAAGAGACAAGTGGAAGAGAAATATTTGGAGGATCATAGTTTGAGATAAGTGTTAGAGTTGCAAAGGACATAGTTGGTAAGAAATAGTTGAAAAAAGGTGATAGTATTTTCGAATGGCTTGTTAAATGATTTTGTGATAAAATAATATGATATAAATGTTGGAGTAAATGTCATCAACAATAGTGCGATCACTTAATTTGATCTCAATAACAAGAATACAAAGGGATGATTAATCGGTAACGATTGGCTTACTAGAGTTTTACGTTACTGTCGTATGACGGTGGTGATTAGTTGATCCCTTGAGGTCATACCGAAAGGACGATTCCCTAATCATGAAAGTTAATTAATTGTATAACGATACAGATTAATTAATCCCTTAAACAGAATAAGTTTATATATCATGTGAGAATTAAATCTTATTGTAATATGATTAAATAAGATTCATTTTAGTACTTTAATTGTTATATTACTAAGAATCCTTAATGTTTATGAAACATTTGAGATAAGCATGAATGATTATGATTACAGTTGGTTGTAGATCATATTAACCAAATATGAGATGACCCATTTTATATATATGTGTGACAACCCTCGCGTGCGGAAATATAAAACATACAAGCATGTGAAATAATATGCGGAAATACGGTATTTTAAAAACTTTTATACATGCAAGATAGAAATACGAGGAATGTCAAATAATTACAAACAAAATAAAATATACCACAAAGAGACGAAGTCTCTCAAAATGTTATCAATATCAAAGTGATTAGCAAACTAGCTAATAAACGTCTAGAGGTGTTTCATCCAGGGACAACGCCCGCTAGCTCACACCCGAACCCAAAATACCACAAGCAAAAAGCCATCCAATCAAGCAACCTGTTCATCCATGAAAAACATGAACGCCACAGTCAGTGGGGAGTAACTCCGGGTTCTCCCAGCCATATCACATTAAACGTACATAGAAGGAAATACAAAAGTAGAGCATGAATACATATAGATATACATGTGAGATACGATAAGGATAAAGAGGCAATTCGATAAATAAGGATAAGAGCATATGGAATACAAATCCGAATCCATCATGTTATTCAAAGACACGGGGAAGACACTCTTAGGCAACCGAACACGCTCACTAGGATGACAATCTACCGCTGGCGGTTATACGTTTGATAGATTGAGACTCGACAAACAAACCATGCAAGTCATGCAATGATCACTGTAGAGTCTTTGATGGGAATACGAAAGAGGGGGGGGGGGGGGTGAAGAGGGGGGGGGGGGGGGGGTGAATGAGTATAAAAATAGGCCCACTTTTTCGATTATAGATATGTAATTAATTATTTGATCTTATGAATTAAAATCACACTAAATTAATTAATCAAAGTAAGCGCGAATACGAATACTAACGAAAAGTAAGGATAAGAGAGAGGCACACGATTTTTGAAGTGGTTGCAGTTTCCACGTTGAACCTAGTCCACTATTCTTGAGTATAATTTTATAGTTACCTTTCTACGGAATTACAAAAATTACCAACCCACTCGTATAATCAACACTATGATTATTACTCAAGGTGAGTATCGCTAAATACTCTATACTAACTTACGCTAATAAGAAAGTACAATATAACTAACACAAATTCCCGTTAAAGAATTGTAAGCTTATAATGATGTACTATTATCCAATAACGTATTTCACTCAAGCGATTGATAATAATTGATGCACGACTCTTTTAAAAACAAACTCTAAAAATAATAAATATTTGCTCAAAGGTTTGCTTTAAAACGATTTTGAAAAATCAACACAAGTAAAATAATATGCCGTGTGAATGTAGTGTGTTTCGTGTTAATTGCAATTTGTATGTGAATGAGTATTTATAGTAGAAGAATCATAGTAGATCTAAAACCCTAGTATAATATTAAATAAAGATACTTATCTTACCATAAAATAATATTTGCTTATCTTTTAGAAATATCTTTATCTCAAAATATTATTTGGTTTATCTTATAGAAATATATTTATCTTAATATCTCAAAATATTGTTGTAAAGATATAGTAGAATCCTAGATTAGGTAAACTAAGGAAACAACCGATGGAGGCCGGATTCCTAGCTCACGAAACCCTTGGGGAGCACGAATCCCTAGGTGGCACAAACTAGTTTTCACGAAACCTAGAGGGCTCAACCACTAGCGTGGGCTAATTAGGTATTAACCAACCAAATTGAGATAGAATTTATATTAGAAACCCTAGGTAGCATGACCAAACCATAAGTTGTATTACTAACCAATAGAAATCTCATAAATATATTCTCTATAAATTAAGTGATAAATAGAACAATAAAACTATTCACTTTTCGAAACATTTCAAAACATTTTATTTCCAAAATCATGCATCAATATTTTATCATTCAAAATCATAGACTAAAGCTATAACTTTTGAACATAAAATCTCTCGAATGGAATAGTTACCGAATGACGACCTATACCATCTAATCTTCACAAAGATCTTCAGTATACGGATCATCTCTTCATCTTGATCACAAAGACCCTCCATCTCGAGTCTTGTGTAGTTTGATGTAGATCTTGTTTGAAGCGATTTTCCTTAAAGTTATGCCTGGTTAGCTATAACTTCCAAGTTCACTTCCAAAGTTATTCCTGAAGTTGGTATAACTTTGTCTCACAGACTTTATCCAAGTTATGCCTAACTTTGATCTTTCTTCTCATAATTGTTGCTAGCTATAATAAGACTAAAGCACACAATTACACGCATATGATATATCGAGGAAAACATATTATTACGTAAACACATGTCATTATCAAAACTATCAAATTGGTCCAACAAATTCCCCCTTTTTGATGATGACAAGTCTCATATGATTTTCTCTTAACAAGGTGACTAAGTATAGTTCCCCCTCAACAAAGCACTCCAAAGTTATAGCAACTTTGATCGCAAAAACAAAACAACTTAGCCAAAGTTATAGCTTGAGAGAATTTAAGAGATAACGAGTCTTGACAAGGAGCAAGCTTAAGCAAAGACTCACATCATATCATTTCTTCCCCCTCTTGGCATCATTGAAAAGACAAGAACAAAGACATGAAACGACTAGAATAACACATGTCAAGGCAAGAAATAGATATGCAAAATACGCAATATAAGACGATATATATCAAGCAAAATTAAAGTGCAAATGTTAATTAAAACTACAAACCACAAAAGATAGTATGAGTTGCCATTGGGCCGAATAGACATTGTCAAAATAAGCCAAATGGGCCGAATAGGATTAGTAGTTTAAGAGTTAAAACAACCAAGGATAGAAAAATCAAGGCATTTTGGGTTGGCGGATTTTGTTAGGATCGACATAACCGGGCCTAGTGCGGTACTCAAGAGTGGAAAGACGGTCAAGGCAATTAGACACATGAGAAGCTTGAGCGGTGAGGCAAACATCAAAGTTCCGGACTTTCAGCGAAAGAGGCTCCGTCGCATCGTATATAGTACGCATTCCCTCACGCATCTCCGTCCCGCTCTTAACCAACGACCCGCCTTGGCTCACCAAGAATGTCATCCTATCCCTTTGCCTATACGCTTCTTGCTTACAATCGATAATATGTCGTTTCAACTTAGCAAGGCGATCATCCACACCATCCATCCATGTCCTCATCTCATGACTCACACCCGACCCACCTTGGTCACGGGTTGAGCTCAAGGAACCCACGGCCACGGCTTGAACAACCGTGTCTAATACCGTCTCAATTTTCTTATCCTGCGCATCCAAGCGCTCCATGATACTACCAATGAACATATCCAATTTTGCCTCAATCCCGGAAAAATCAGCCATTCCCGACTGCAAACCCACCGACCCACCTTTTACTAAAAACAACAACTCCGGACCATTAGCATCAAGCTTCATAAATTTCAAGAACGTATCACACATTTCATCTTTCACGACGACCCCATAATTGTTCACATTAACAACTCCTTTCGACTCTAAGAGCCGTGACAACCACATGCCATACGGCAAATCAAGAGTAGAATATAATTTGTCTTCGGTCACTGAGAAAGCGGTTTGTGAAATACGATTAAAAACAAGAGAAGGTAAATTAACCCGGTTTCCTTCCAACCAATGCTTAACGACTAACATCTCATAGCATGCAATTTTATCACGTCCGCCCCGTCGCGGAATCACGGTATTCCATAAAAAATTTAACAGAAATTTCAGTTTAGGAGAAACACTACCCGCCAACACGCAACTCGACACCGTCGCCCCAACATCAAAATACTGCTTAATCTCCAGCTTAGCCATGTCCGTTAGTTCCTCCCATGACGTACTCGGATTGATTTTGATTCCATCATCAGGAACCGAAAACAGAGTACAAAAGTCCGTCACGGAAATCGAAACTGAACGGCCATTTATGACGGCATGCAAGACTCCATTGTCTAAAGAACCAGAGGAAAAGAACTGAATTACCTCAATCGGATACACCGGACCCGAAAACTGAGCCACCGTTTCCCATTCTTGGAAATTTGGAAAATCAGAAAAGAAGCCCAAAGCCTTATACTTGTCACACCAAGCCTTAGGATAATACCGACCACCGTGTATTCCATATTGAGCAACCCGGTTCACAAGTTTTCTTTCGTCTTTTGTAAGACGGAGTTTATCAATTCCCGAAGAGGTTTCTTGCGGTGAGAAGTCACGGAAGGTTACCCGTGTTGGTTCCTCGGGAACCGCGTCCGTGGTTTCGTTTGGAGCTTCTTCTTGGAGTCTACCTTTGCCTTTATTTAACCGTCTTCTTTTCGTACCCTCAAGACCCGCACCCGACTCGGTTTGGTTTGGGTTGGGTGATTGATGTGTGGGAGGAGAAGAGGTATTTTTAGGCATGCTTGGCTTGGGGGTTTTAGGATTTGGGTTTTTGGCAATTTTTTATCTAGTGGAAGCCATTGATGAAGGTTGAAGGTTTGGATGTTTTTGTGTTTTGTTTGGGTAAGGAAACCGTGAGGAAGGAGAAGGGTAGTAAAAAAATTGGTTGGGAAATTAAGATGGTAAAAGTGATAGGTGTAAGAGAGTAATTATGATTGTGTAAGGGTAGGTTTTACTTTTGTACTTGTGCACATGGGTGTGCCGTCCAATATAGTTCTTTCTTTGTTTTTTTTTTTTTTTGAATTTGGGTAGGAAAAAAATCTTGGGTAGTTATTTTTGTTGGGATATGGTAAGGATAGAATTTTGGTAAAAAAAATATATGGAAAGGTTATTTTGTTTGAGAAATTCGGCTAGTATAGGATACATGGGTAGAATTTGGCTCAATTTTGGAAAGTGAATAAGATAGGTTTTTGGCAAATAAGTGGTTCATAATTCAATTTCCATAAAACACTAAATATGCAAGCTACTCACGTA
>JAIUZE010025025.1:0-26428 GCA_022085475.1 Heliosperma pusillum | reverse complement strand
AAGACTAGCTTGGGGGTGTCCGCGCTGACTAGTAAGCTTCACTCTTCTTTCATTTTTCCTTTTCCCCATTAAGCATCTCATTGCATATTTTGTCTTTGTGCTCACATTGAGGACAATGTAATGTTTAGCTTGGGGGAGGGATTGCATTTTCCCATTTTGCATTTTAGTTGATCATTTTTCGAATTTTGAATAAAAGAAAGAGAAGATTTTTGAGAAAATTAAAAAATTTCTGAACATAATTGAATCCTTTTCGTGCTTTGCTTGTTTGTTTACTATACCATCATGTTACATTTCCCAAACTTAGAGCTTTCAAAAGATAATGGTTCAATATTTATTGAATTATGCATACATGGGGAAGTCTTGTACACAGTAGGCATGGAATGAATCTATAGATGAGTACGCTTGATCTTGACATATGACAAGTTACATATATTGTAAGGTAGAACCTCTTTAGACTGGTACATCTATAACCAGTCTTATCTAGGTGTGTGTAGTTCTCCTTGTGATGTGTGTCATATCAAAATGCATAAGTATGGTTCTCATTTCATTTCTATAAGCATTGCATTCATGATTCACTATGATTTGAAGCCTTTTTCACTTTAATTTGCCTCTCAAAATAAGCCCCTTCATACAAATGCTTCACAAAATAATAGCTACATACAAAAACTGCCTACCTTTTGAGCTAGTAGCTAGACTATGGTGTATGGGTGCTCTTTTGAGAAGATTTTGTTCCTTAATGACAAAGTGAATTTGGAGAACGAAAAATATTCAAGAAGTGATGTTCAAAAGAAAAGAAAAGAAAGAAATAGAAAAAATGAAAAAATCGGAAAATTGAAAAAGAAAAGAAAAAGAAATAAAAAATTAGAAGAAGTTGCGAGTATCTCCTCAAAATGTCAAGTCAATATTCAGAAGGAGTTTACCCTTGTGTTTCGTGTGTAATAAGCCAATCTGTTACTTCTGTCTTCGTTTTTCGTCTTCTGGGAAATTGATCGAAAGTTTGGATTGAGTATTCATTTATCATTGGTCAGTTGCTAGCTCATTCTAATCTTCACATGACCATAACTATTTGTCCACCTTTCACCCATTTCCCAAAGCCTTCTTCTTATTTTTCCGGCTTCTTTTCTATGTGCATTGTGATCTTTGACTTGTGTTTTGAATTGTTTACCATATTAGGTTGCGGACACATTTTCATAAGTCGTAGATAGGTGAGTGTCTCAAACATTTACACATAAAGAAATCACCTTTTACATACAATGAGTGTTCGAGTGTGCCGTGAGAGTCCATTTGTCAAAAGATCATGCAAGAGCCGAAATTCTATAGTGAAATTCTTTGTGCTACGCCGTTATGTAAATCTCAGCCATGTTTATGTATCATTCTTGCCCGCGTTGTTTTTGGGTTATGATTCATTATGTTTTCAAAGTTTTACGTTGAGATTTGTTTCTTGATGGTGTAGTAGCCAATGCTTGCAACCCTTTTCCTGGTATTGTTTGTTATGTTTGCTTGAGGACAAGCAAAGGTTTAGCTTGGGGGAGTTTGATAAGTGAATATTTGTATGATTTTAACCCCCAATTTAGCTCGGTTTTGTATGTCATTTGTGTTTTGTTAAGCCACATTATAAGCTAATATCGTCTTCTAAGCGAATTCCTATGTTCTAACCTGTTTTGTAGGGAAAGTGACGTTTCTACGCACTTTTTCTATATTTCCGAGCATTTGCCTAGAATCCGACGATTTGAAGATGAAAGCTTGACCAAGTGAAAGGCATTTCAAGAAGGTTCACTAATTCAAAAGAGAGAAGAAGCAAGGACAGTTTCGTAGTTGTCGGAAGATCAATCAGTTAGGCGAAAGAAATCATCGCTTTACATCAAACCCTATCAACAAACCCGATTGTAGAAGTCAAGGGGGATGTTGGAAATCAAGTCAAAGCAAAGGAAGATGAAACGACAGTCAAAGGATCTGGAATACAACTTACCCGATCGGGTAAGTGGTGTACCCGATCGGGTAAGTGTGCTGATCCGAGCATGACGGCTACAACTTCCTATTTTTGACCTATGTGTTTAATGCCCGACCTCTTCTCCTCAAAACCCTAATGCTATAAATAGATGCTCTAGCCCCTCATATCAAATCATCCCCTCACACAACATCTCTTCTCTTCTTACATTTCTCTTTAGTTTAGTTCTTCTTCTTTCTTAGTTTAGTTTAGTTTTAGTTTTCTCTAGTTTAGTTTAGTCTAGTTCTACGTTTTCTTCAATTGTAGTTGTTCTAGTTGTAATTGGAATTCAAGTTTCCGGGTTTGCATTTCCTATTCAAGTTCTTATTCCATTTCAATCTTTGCTCATCCTTTTCGGTAATCTTTATTCTCGTCTTTACATTATAATTTCATTTTCTTTTAGTATTTCCTTTATCATGTTTATCATTCTTAGTTTTATAATCTTAGTTTCCTTTTCATTGTTAATCATGCATAAGTAGTCACCCTTCTAGGTTGTAGGATAGCCATGTTAGATTAATTAAAAGATGATAATTGGATAAAAGAAATTGTGCCTTTAAAACGTTGTGTCTATGCATGTTTGGATTGTAACAATAGTTATCGATTTTTGGCCAAAATCATTTGACTAGTATGGAATTCTTTTCCAAGGTAGACATACAAGAATTGAATAGACAAAGCATGACATGGTAGATTAAGACCTAGTAAATCGCACTAAAAGCCTGCTAGACCATCTGATCTATGATTGTAATGAACACACCATTCTTACGAACGCTAAATGAATTATTTGCATATCCTAAATCCAATTTCATCAATATGTTAATCTACATGTGTGAACCTACTTCCCTAGATTCTTTTCTTTATTGCATTGTTATTATTTAGTAATTAGTGACAAACATTTGCCAATCGGCCAAGGTAGAGTTCTAACCACAACTATTCACAAGTATCTCCCGTCTCCCCGAGATCGACCCCTTACTTCCCTAATTACATTAATTTGTTGTTAGCCTAGTCTGGGTAAATTATTTTTTTATCGGGACCGCGACAGAACCGATCACATATCAAATCAAACACTTTAAACAACATTCTTTATCATTGATTATTTCATTAGGAATAAACCAGATTTTATATTACAGTACATTACATTCATGCGACATCAAATATATAAAGATTTTAAATAATCCGAAACAATTCCGGTTAAGAGTAAAAAGCTTTTCTCACACTGCCACCAACAATCCGGAACAATATTGATAATACTGATGACTTCCGGATCATTAACCTCGTATTTTGCAATAACAGATTCAATGCATGCAAGTACACGTCTTGCATCTGGAGATAAGGTAGGACGGGTACAGCTCAACATATCTTTTGCGGCATCCAACCTGCCAGTATCAGGCTGAAGAGGGTAGCCAGACGACGATGATGATGACGACGCTTGGTTGACAAGTCGGACTGCTGCAAGCTTCTTAATCAATTAATCCCTTTGATGTTCAATGGATGCTTTAATCAATGGGTGATGATCAGCGGGAAGTACGATAAGAGCCTCCTCCTCATCAGCAATGAATTTTGTAAGGGTCGTCTCATCGTTGGGAAGGTTAACTGCTGCCATTGATGATGTTAATTTTTGGAGTAATTAATTAGGGTTATTTAATATTTAAAGGAGGGGTTTTGAGGCTGTATTTATAGAGAGACTTAGACTAGGTTATGTGGTAATATGCAGTTACTTCCTATATTCATGTCCAAACTTGTTAGCTTTGGTCATTCTTAAAGATTCCCAAATTTAGCTTTGGTCATTCAGTATACAGTGGCCATGTTTTGGTTGCATGTTCTTGTTTCTGTTTATGCTGTTGCTGTTTTTGCTGTTACAGTTGTTCTGTTGTTGTTTATTCACAGGTTTGGACTGTAATGAAATCTCTTTTAATTAAAAAAAATATATATTAAGAAATAACAATGATTATTACTGCATACAACCGTTGTTATTCCTTTCTACAACGGTTTTACTGAATACAACCGTTGTGATAGAGTAATGACAACGGTTGAGACATACTCGTTGTTATATATTTTCTCCCTATTTGCGCCAATATGAAAAGTCTAATAAAGACAATGACAACGGGTCCTTTGTTAATAATGGTTATCATTACTCTATCACAACGGTTGTATTCAGTAAAACCGTTGTGGAAAGTAATAACAACGGTTGTATTCAGTAAAACCGTTTTTATTTCTGAATATATTTTTTTTTAATTAAAAGAGATTGCATTACAGTTCAAACCTGTGAATAAACAATAGCAGAACAACTGTAACTGCAGAAACAACAACAACATAAGCAGAAACAAGAACATGCAACCAAAACATGGCCATTGCATACTGAATGACCAAAGCTAACAAGTTTGGACATGAATATAGGCAGTAACTGCATATTACCACATTCACTGCATTGACTGCATAGGAAACATATATACATTCACACATTGACTCGATCAATAACTGCATGTGAATGTATAGTGGTTTTGGGAAATGTAAATACATGTGAATCAAAGCTATAATTAATGTCTAAATCAATAACTGCATGTGAATCAATAACTCTCTATAAGTACAGCCTCAATACAAGGCTATCAACCATACAAAATTTCACAACTACAAAATACTTATATCTTTGCATTCCCCTAAAATTGCTGCTATAATGTTTGAAATGTTTACTAAACCATATGCTTGCATCATGGTCCAAATGCCTGCTCATATTGAGGGTGGCTACATTGTGTGTAAAAGCTACAAGAAACTCCGTGATACGCTTATTCGAAATGGCTACTTAATCAAGAAGATGAGGCCAATTTGGCATGGCAGGAACTTTTGTCGGGAACTCGTTTTCGAGTTTGGGATGACCGATGCTCATCGTGCGTCCGCATTCAAACTGTGGGAAATATCGGTATATTTCAACATGAAATTTAAGGATTATAACGAAATTATAGTATATGAAATACGAGTCATAAACGAAATGCATAATATAAAACATAAAGATTAGAAATCAACCTCTGGTCCTAGAAATATAGACTAAGAACAAATATCGAGATCGATATTCTCCTAATCGTTGCACCCAAGATGCTCTGAGAAATGTCTTTTTCTTGTGCTAGAATGAACACCAATATTACTGATAATATTTTGTGAGATGGTATATATCTCTTCTACTCTAACCGTCCAACCAAGTAGTAGAGTCAAGAGAGGACTCTTTTTTTCTCTACTTGTTTTTAGGTTGTTAGCTTTTCATTTTAATGTATAAAATTTGTATGTATTATTATTGTCATTTATGTTGTCACATATTAATAAGTCCATACAACATCTTGCAGTCGATTTATTAATATCGGTCTGACATCATTTATTATGACAATATCATATAATATATACGTCAACTATAAATATCGTATATTTATAATTTGCTAATTAAATATAACAATTTATATTTAATTACGAATTAACATTTAATTCGTTTAAGCTTACATTATTTAATCGTATTAAATAATTACATTATATACATTAATTAGATATAACAGTTTATATTCAATTACGAATTAACATTTAATTCGTCTCAGCTAGTATTATTTAATCGTATTAAATAATCGTATCATCATTACATTGACTAACCTTTTAGTCATATACATCGACTAACTTTTTAGTCATTTAAGGCATCAATATGATTATATTATTCATATAATCATATCTCTCAAACACATCCTTTAGGTGTGACTTTTAGGGACCAGTTGATCACCGCCATTAAAATGATAATAACGTCAAACTCCTAGCAAGCCAACCGTTATCGATAAACGTTAATAGACTGATAAGAATACTAAGTATACGCTGTGAACCTGTAAGAGATTTATACACGTTATCTCTCGCATTGGGGCCTGGGTTTGGCGATATTGGCTCGGTCAAGTACTTGAGCTTGCCGTCAGCAATGGCTGCATTGCGAGAGCTAACGAGTCACTTGCTTATAGTGACTTCGTTATGGAAGCGGGTGCGATAAAGAACGTACTCATCTTTGCAATGGAAACCAATTTGCAAAGACGCTTCATTGCCCAAGGTGCAAATAAGATTTTCACCACGCTCACTAACGAATTTTCAAAAGCACCGAAAATCGTTAATTATGAGCATACATGTCGCTTCTTTGAAGCGAAACTCCAGAAGGGCCAACCGGTTAGCCCACACATTCTTGATATGATTGAGAATGTCGATAAACTGGAGGCACTTGATTGCAAAATCAGTGAGAGCATAGTCATTGACCGTGTGCTTCATTCACTTCATGATGGTTATGCCCTTTTCAGGGCAAATTACTACATGAATGACATGAGGAAAAGTCTTCATGAGCTACACTCACTTCTCGTACAGACCGAGAAGGATCTGAAATTGAGTGGGAGTATGAAGCAAGATGTTCTCATGATTTCCAACAAGAACAAAGGTAAGGGCAAGGCTGATGGCGACCTAAATGTAGGGAAGCCAAAGTTTAAGAAGACAGGAAAGAGTAAGAGTGGGCCTGGTGAGACTAGTTGCTCTCAAGGCAAGGCAAAGAGCAAGGACAGTGACATTGAGTGCCACCATTGCCACAAGACTGGGCATTGGAGGAGGAACTGTCTCCTGTACCGTGAAGACATAAAAGCAGGTCGCGTCACTCCTGTTGGTATGTCATATTATATTCATATGATTGAGATTAACCATGCAAGTTCCGGAACTTGGGTACTTGATACTGGTTGTGGTTCTCATCTGTGTAATCATTTGCAGGGCCTAAAAAACATCACACCTCTCGCAAAGGGTGATGTGGACCTGCGAGTCGGGAATGGAGCAAAAGTTGATGCAGTCTCAATGAGAACATACGTAATCCAACTCCCGAGTGGATTTTTGTTGTATTTATATAACTGTTACTATGTACCCAGTTTATCTAAGAACATTATTTCTGTTTCCGTGCTTGATAAAGACGGGTTTTTAATTTTCAATAAAAGACAATAGCTGTATTTTCTCTTTGAATGAAATGATTTATGGCAAAGCAGTTTCCATGAATGGCATTTATATCTTAGATCAAACCACATACATATTACATGTGAATAATAAGAAAGTAAAGGTTGGTGACAAAGATCAAACTTATCTATGGCATTGTCGTATGGGACACATGCATGAAAAACGTGTAAAGAAGCTCATTGAGAATGGGAGTATCTCCCCATTTGATTACGAATCATTCGGCACGTGTGAATCATGTCTTATCGGCAAAATGACTCGAATTTCCTTCAAAGGTGTTGGAATGCGTGCTAATGACCTATTAGGACACATACATACTGATGTATGTGGACCTATGTCAATCAACGCAAGAGACGGCTATAGATATTTTATCACTTTCACGGATGATTTGAGTAGATACGGATATGTATACTTAATGAAGTATAAAAGTGAGTCCTTTAAACAGTTTAAGGAATTCCAGAATAAAGTTGAGAACCAAATGGGAAGAAAGATTAAACCACTTCGATCAGATCGTGGTGGTGAATATCTTTCAAATGAGTTTGATCAACACCTTAAAAACTGTGGCATAGTATTACAGTTAACTCCACCTGGAACACCTCAATTAAATGGTGTGTCCGAACGGAGAAATCGAACATTACTTGATATGGTTCGATCCATGATGAGTCACACAGTAGTACCTGATTCACTATGGGGTTTTGTTCTTTTGTCAGCTGCTCTTATACTTAACTGAAGTCCGTCTATAGCTGTAGACAAGACTTCATATGAGATATGGAAGGGAATGGTCCCTAACTTGTCTTTTATTCGGGTTTGGGGCTGCGAGGCTTATGTCAAGTGGAGACACGAGGATAAGCTCGGCCCGCGATCGGTCAAGACATACTTTATTGGTTATCCAAAGGGAATGTTTGGTCATTACTTCTATTCGCCTACCGAACATCGAGTTTTTGTTGCGGCTAGTGTGAAGTTCTTAGAGAAAGAGTTTCTCGAGAACAAGTCAAGTTATAGAACCTTCGATCTGTCGGAGACTCAAGAACCAACAACCGAGCAACCGATGGAGGAAGATGTTCCTTCAACTTCTGCTACGGTCAATATTCCTCAGGAACCTAGGAGGTCGGGTAGAGTCTTCATTCCTCCAGACAGATACATTGGTATGGTCGAGGAGAATGATATAGATGATATTTTGCTCCTAGAGAGTAACGAACCCGCTACCTATAAAGGTGCCATGACCTGTTCCGACTCTAAGCTATGGCTTGAAGCCATGCAATCCGAGATGGACTCCATGTATGAGAATGACGTATGGGATCTTGTTGATTTTCCTGATAAGGTACGACCTCTTCAGTGCAAATGGCTTTATAACATAAAGCATTCTGTAGAGGGACAACCAAACACCTATAAGGCACGACTAGTGGCAAAAGGTTTCACTCAAGTGCAAGGATTGCATTATGATGAAATCTTTGCACCCGTAGTTATGCTGCGTTCCATTCGGATAATCTTAGCGATTGCCGCTTTTCATGACTATGAAATTTGGCAGATGGATGTGAAAACCGCCTTCTTAAACGGTTCTTTGGAGGAGGAATTGTACATGGTACAACCCGAAGGTTTCATTGATCCTAAAAATCCTAAGAAAGTGTGCAGGCTTAAGCGTTCCAGTTATGGACTTAAGCAAGCATCTCGGAGTTGGAATCATCGTTTCAACCAGGTGATAAAAGAGAATGGTTTCACTCGATCGGTCTAGGAACCATGCTTATATATCAAGTCAAGTGGGAGTAAGATTGTCTTCTTGATATTGTATGTCGATGACATACTCTTGATTGGGAATGACATTCCTCTCTTATCTTCGGTAAAATTATGGTTAAAGAACCATTTCCAGATTAAAGATCTGGGTGAGGCACAATGCATTTTAGGGATCCGTATCTATAGAGATAGATCACGACGGATGTTATCACTCAGTCAGGAGTCTTATATAGATAAGATTCTTGAAAGGTTCAGCATGACCAACTCCAAGAAGGGGTATCTTCCAATGATTTCTGGGATGCATTTGAGTAAAACTCAGGCACCCAAGATATCGGAAGAAGTCGAGCACATGAGTCGTGTTCCTTATGCATCAGCCATAGGATCGATCATGTATGCCATGATATGCACACGTCCAGACGTGGCATATGCATTGAGTATGACGAGTCGATACCAAGGAAATCCAGGTGAAACACACTGGATGGCTGTTAAAAATATCCTTAAGTACTTACGAAGGACTAAGGATTGGGTATTGACTTATGGAGGAGATACTAAGCTATGCGCAATCGGTTACGCGGATGCTAGCTTCCAAACGGATCGAGATGACTCGAAATCTCAGTCTGGATTCGTCTTTACTCTTAATGGCGCTGCTGTCAGTTGGAAAAGTTCCAAACAAAGTGTTCTAGCAGATTCTACAACTGAGTCCGAGTACTAAGCCGCTTCGGAAGCGGCAAAGGAAGCTATATGGATGCGTCAGTTCTTACAAGGACTAACCATAGTTCCTAGTTCGAATGACCCAATCACCATCTATTGTGATAATAGAGGTGCCATCTTCCAAGCTAAGGAGCCTAAGTCTAGCAACAAGTCTAGACATGTACTTCGGAAGGCTCACATGATCCGAGATTACGTGGAGCAAAAGGAGATAGTGATAGACAAGATTGCTTCAGTTCACAACATCGCGGACCCTCTCACTAAACCGTTAAAATATGATAAGCATGAAGGTCACATTATTTCCATGGAAATTAAACGTGTTCCTGAGTTGTAGTAGCTGTTTATATGGATTAGATAAATGTCTCATTTTCATATACTATTCATAACATCATCGTATTGTTTCATATTTTGTTTTTCATGTGGATTGTACGACAACATTGAACGCCACAAAGTGAACTGAATTACATTATATTTGTTTTGGTCCGTAATCGCCACATGAGCTAATAACTCTGGCAATTATATTGTGAAATTGATTGATGGTGGGTTCAACGAGCCATAAGTCAAACGGTTGACTGATCGATCACAGATACGAGTTATAAAGATACCTCGTAGGACATCGTGACAATATTATGGAGTCCTAAATGTTTAAGAACATTCGGTGCCAGGTCGTGGATTGGACGTCCATAGTGTTCCTAGAGTCGATTCTTTTGACTATCGACTGTCTCTTGAGATTAAGGCAGTTTTTGGGTGACTTTGGTTTCTTTCTCATGGTCGACCGTAACAGGAGGCTAAGCATATTTTTACTGGGTCATTTCATACTGTGCTTGTATCTGCAGGATTCGAGTTGAAGAAAATATCCAACCTTTATCAGGTTTTGTTATTTCTCAGGGCCACTCGAGGAGTTGTAACTGAAATGCATGGCCATGCTCGAATAATGATTCGTTTTATCAGTTAAGTTACTCTCTAGTCGGGAAAACCACTCTTGATATTGATCACTTGTAAAATACGACCTTTGTGAATACGGACTTTGCAAATTGTTTTACATTGAGTGGGAGAAATTTTGGATATGAGAATCGGTTATCGCACATACACTTGTGAGGACAAGTGGGAGATTGTTGGAGCTAGTGTCCTCCACAGTTAGTGTGATAACGTGTATAAATCTCTTACAGGTTCAAAGGGTATACTTAGTATTCTTATCAGTTGATTAACGTTTATCGATAACGGTTGGCTTGCTAGAAGTTTGACGTTATTGTCATTTTAATGGCGGTGATCAACTGGTCCCTAAAAGTCACACCTAAAGGATGTGTTGGAGAGATATGATTATATGAAAAATATAATCATATTGATGCCTTATATGACTAAAAGGTTAGTCGATGTATATGACTAAAAGGTTAGTCAATGTAATGATGATACGATTATTTAATACGATTAAATAATACTAGCTGAGACGAATTAAATGGTAATTCGTAATTGAATATAAACTGTTATATCTAATTAATGTATATAATGTAATTATTTAATACGATTAAATAATGTAAGCTTAAACGAATTAAATGTTAATTCGTAATTAAGTATAAACTGTTATATTTAATTAGCAAATTATAAATATACGATGTTTATAATTGACGTATATATTATAATAATACATACACATATTATACATTAAATAAATAAAAAAAGGGAAGACTCCTATCTGGACTTCACTTATTGATAATATAATCACAGACATGTTTCTCAATGTGCATGAAATCGAGGCAATGCCTGACCTCCGGGTCAGGCCAATATGGAAGTTTATCAAAAAATATGGATCTTTTCTTATACCCACGAGTAGACAATTTATTAGAGCCGTTCTTCTTCCCATATTTTATCTCAATATGCTTTACTTTCTGATAAAATTCATGCCCACTCAAAATTCTAGGAGGTTGACGAAGTTCTTGACTTCTATTAAATGCTTTCTGCTGCTTGCGATAACAATGGTCAGGATCCAAGTCCCTCTAATTTCCCAAATACACGTACTTATGAGAACACTTCAAGTATTCAGACTCGATATCCTCCCCACACAATGGACAAGCCTCTTTCCCATGCACAGTATACCCAGAAAGGTCGCCATAAGCCGGATAGTCGGATATTGTACAAAATAACATCGCTCTCAAATTGAAAGTTTCATTCTTATATGCATTAAATACTTCTATCCCACTATCCCATAAAATTCGCAAATCATCTAAAAGAGGTTCCAAATAGACATCTATATTATTTCCAGGTTGTTCAGGGCCGGAAATTAACAACGACAACATCAAATACTTTCTTTTCATGCACACATATGGAGGTAAGTTATATATAGCCAACACTACTGGCCAAGTACTATGTTGGGTACTCATGTTTCCATGTGGGTTCATTCCATCAGTGGACAGCGCTAGACGTAAGTTTCTAGGTTCATTGCCGAACTCGAGATACTTAGCGTCAAACGATTTCCATTGCATACCATTTGCCGAGTGTCTTAGCTTCATTGCCGAACTAGTTTTTTAGCCTCATATGTCTTAACGGGAAGAATATTACCATCTGGAAGAATGTCGTTTATCAAGGCTAATAAACTAGTGAAACACGTGTCACTCACCGCATTTGCCCCCTTGATATTATACAACTACACCACAGCCGACATTTTTGTGTACTTACAACCAGGGTACAGAGGCGCTTCAGACTCACACAACTTCTCATACATGTTTTCAAGGTCATCCAAATTAATATTGTCATCTTCTAAAGGATTTGATTCATCATCTTTTTCTTCATTATCTGTAGACCGAACATGCAACTTGTTTGCTTCCAACTCAACATACTCGGCAAACTCGGGATCATCAGTTAGCCTTTTGTATACCTCAAGATCATCTTCTTCAAAGCTATTCTCTTCCTCTAATGATTCATGAAAAATCCAACGGGTATAGGATCGACTAAAACTATACTTTTCTAGGTGAATTTTAACGTCCGGAATAGCCATATACCTAATATTACCACATCTTTCACAAGGGCATTACTAGAAGAACCATTCAAATTGTTCGCAACGACTTCATAAAATTCAGCTAAACCATCCTTATAGTTTGGGTCACTCATATTCGCAGCATTCATCCAAGTTCGAGTCATTTATCTACATTCGTAATATATATAGTAAGCCAACTAATTCAGAAAATCCAACTAATTAAAACTAATTCAATAATAAGCCAACTAATTCGGAAAATGCAATATATATAAGGCAACTAATTCACAAATAAACGAAATTCAGGAAAATGATTAGAATTGAACAATTCAGCAAAATTATAAGCCAACTAATTCACAAATTCAATAATAATCGACATTCAGGAAATCCACAATAATTAGAATTGAACAATTTAGACAGAAAATCTTAATAAGAAATAGTTAATAAAAATAATACCTGATTAATAAGAAATAGCAGACGGTGACAACAGTGACGAAGATGATGACAGAGAGACGATCAGGGAGTATGTCTTAGTGTTTGTGGTTTTGTGTTGCAGTATGATCGCTTTGTGTTTGTGTTTTTGTGTTGCAGTACAATATTATTAGTGTCGTGTATTTTTTTCATCTTTATTAACAAATATTGACAACGGTTATTATACATAGTAAACTATTGTTATTAGTTTATATATTTACAACGGTTAAAAAAGTTCTAACCGTTGTTAAAACTAATAACAACGTACAACAAAATAATACCGTTGTTATTAGTTTACGCCAAATTTTGCGCCAAATTAATAACACATTATAACAACGGGTTTGTTGGTGACCGTTGTTATTACTTTACACTAATTTTGCGCCAAATTAATAACAACGGATATAGAGTAAACTGTTGTTATTAGTTTATATATTTACAACGGTTATTTTAGTTTGACCCGTTGTTAAAACTAATAACAACGGACAAAAAAATAATACCGTTGTTATTAGTTTTAATAAAATTCCGCGAAAAAATAATAATCCATTCGACAACGGTTTTTATTAATTTTCGTGAATAAGCTTTATTGATGAGGCGTTGTTATTGCCTGAATTTGTAGTAGTGCTTGCCAGGTCGTTGCGTAATTGTAAGCTTCTTGTTCAAGTCGATAACAGCTCCTGCGTTAATATCGTTAATGATGAGCAACTTTTGAGCAATATTCTTCGCCACTAGTTACTCGTTGTAAGGAATTAATAGGTGCAGAAGGATGGATAGTTAAAGTTGAGCATATCTACGGAGAAGCGAATCGAGGTGCAGATTGGTGCGCTAATAGTGGAGTAAATGCAATAATCTTCTCTCGGGCTTCGTTCTATCCTAAGGGAAGATATTTTAGGCGTCACGTTTCCACGTTCTGTCAATAGTGAGTAGTAGCTTAAATTTCGGGGTTTAACCCCTCTTATGTACAAAAAAGCATATTTAGGCTTTAGTCCACTCCTGCATATCAACTCTTTTTATTTAATATTTTAGTTTTCTGTTGCTGGTCACTGTTTCAAAAAGCTATAGCCATGTTTAATTATATACTAGGTGCATTTTTTCTCGTTGAACATATCTAACCATGTTGTTTTTGTTATCTGTCTCTTGTGTAGTCATGAAAAAGAGAAGTGCATCAAAGTCGCCATTAGGGGTTTCCTGTACACGTGGTCGACAAGCTATTTCTGCTACGAAAGGGAAATTCCCGGCTTTACGCACAAGGATGAGTCTTAGCGCACTCTTTGAGTTCATAAACAGCGGAATTTCTGCACAACAGATTTTAGCCATTAAGAGATATAGGTTTTGGTGGTATATTATGTCTAAAGACCGACGCGATCCGCGGGCAGTTAGCATTCTGGCTAATTTTCAATTTTTATCCGTTAACTTTTTCCCTACCCATCATGCAGCTCCATATCTGTGATGACGATGTGCACCTTGCCACGGGTATACCTATGGGTCAGATAGAGATAAAGCAAGAATCATGATATGATCAGTTAGGACACTTTCTAACCATAGTTAGCGAATGAAAGTCTCACTTTGGTTGAAACCCGGTTACCTTGTTCCAACTTTTGAATGTAATGACTGCACAGAAGGAGGGTGGGCATAAATTTAGGAGGAATTTTGTTGTATGCTTTGTTTCGGCGTCTCTAATGGGAGTTAAAGGGAGTTTCCAAGTCTAAGCATTCTCAACTGTTTGATGGATGTGTCAATCATTCCACAATTGAAATGGTGTGAATTCACCCGCAATACATACATTTCTAGTGTCATGAAATGGAGGGATAAGCAAGAAAAGGAGGCTCAAGGAGGAGCTAAGAATCCTTTCGAAGGACCTATCATGGTTTTAGTTTTCATTTACCTCAATAGAGTTGTTTCTAAGTCAAGAAGTATTTTCAGGGTGTTACAAGCAATGTGCACATGGACCAAGGATGAGATTTTGTCGCGGGTTGTCAATAAGAAAATAAAAAGCTAAACGATTCAGGGCTGGTTCTATTGACGTAAAGATGGTTAAGGGGGTTGGTTATTGCTTTGTTGGGGATGGGTTTATGAAAAGTCAGCACTCTGGCCATATATAGCGATGTCGCACGTAAGCACGTTTTAATAGACCATGATAACCATGATATGGCTGATAATGAGGAGCAAGACGAGCATAGTACCAATTGATCAAGATTAACTCTAGCATCAAAAACATGGCATGCGCAAGAAAGGCCCTAGCTCAGGATTTCGCGGAGACACTCAACAATGCTAAGTTTGAGATGTCGGGTTCCGTGATTGTCGGCGAGCTTTCCGCTATGGCTGATGCGCTACTTGCTGGCTTTCCACTAGCCCTACTAAGTTAACATGTGGAACAGATTTCGGAAAAAGCAGATTGTGAAAAGGGAGAGGCTGATGTCGATTTATCTAACACCAACAATGATTTAAATGTCGATGCCCTTGAAGTTGGCGCCCCTCCTGCCGCGGTAACTGGAATTGAGGTCACAACCGCTTCAAGTTATAAGTCAGATTTGAAGGGTCAAAGTGTTCGAATGGTAGCTTCAACAAGGGGTATGTGATGATGACCCATGTTGGAATGACGCTACCTTTTTGGATGCCATTTTAGCAGCCTCATGAAGGCAGGCTTGATTTCAAAGTGACAGGCTAAATCGCACACCTATCAAAGATAACCAACTGGTATGTAACTAATATATCTAGGGAAGTCGGGATCGTATTCACAGGGAGACTATCGAAATCTATTTGCTAATTAAAGCCTGTCTAATAATAAATTGGGGATTTTAATATTTATTTTGTAAACTAAAAGTAGTGAGGAAAGAGAAATAAAGTAGAGAAAACGGATTCAAATATAATAAGAGGAAGAACTAGGATATCGGGTTACCATAGAAAATAGAAGTTCAAAATCATGGTCAGTGGATCGGTCTCTACTATCGGTCAAAAGGGTAATGAAAAGGTCCTCTCGGATCGCTAATCGCCCTAAAATGCTGCTAACGGGCTCTCGCAACTTATTCGGGCACTCTATTGTTTGTGACAGGTCTAATTCTTTTCAAGCTCTCGATCGTAGGTCAGAATTACATATTAAATTAATCAATTGTGGCCTTTAACTAATTAATCGCTTTTATATGTCGCAATTAACAATAACGACACGATAAAATCAACCGATCTATCAACTTAATTAAAAACTCTAATTTCTATGGCTCCCCCAAATCCGAGCAAGGAGATTTAGCTACTCATGTTCGAATTAATGAAAACAATAATAGAATTGAAATAAGATAGATTCATAATGAAGGAAAGCAAAAGGAAACAAAGCATAGGCTATAATCAATAAAGTGAAAGAGAGTAACGATTAAAACTAATTCCCAAAGAAAACAAAGGAAGGAATTTAATTGAAATACCAAAGTAGATCCAAAGTATAAGAAAAGTAGAGAGGAGGGTTTGTTTCTATATCTCAAGTGTCTTCAAAGTTACGTAGTTTGTTCTTTACTAAAAGTACAAAACCTAATTTACAAAAATTCCAAGACTTTTATACTCCTTAATAAATTAGGAAATACCTAAATAAAACAAAACTTCTCCAACCGTGCATTTTGGTCGATCAACATTATACTTGGTCGATCGACATTTAGTCTTGGTCGATCGACATAGAACATGGTCGGTCGACATAGCGCATATCTTCAAATCCCTGGGTCAATTGGCATGGTCGATCGAATTTTTAGGTCTAGTCGATCGACTCAGTGAAGGTGTCGATCGATTCCAGTGTATTTCTTCACTTCCGTTCCCCAGGCTTGTCTCATATCTTGATTTTCGAACGGTTTTGGCTTATAAATGCATAAATGGGCTCCAACTCGGCAAAATAAATGAAATGCACCCAACATAGCAAATATGGGAAGAAATATAACTAATGGCACGCATCAAACCTCCCTAAACACATAGAGATGCGCGCCAAATATGTGAATAAACACTTACAAAAAGGCACGCATCAAACTTCCCCAAACCAAACCCTTGATTGTCCCAAGCAAGCAAAGACTTAAGACAATATATTCAACTAAAGGAAGAATAGTCTTAGAGCTAACCACACTTCTAACGTCCAAACCTGTTTAATGCGTAAAAGCTAACACCAAAACACTAAATAAAATGCAAACGAGTTAAATTAATGACAAAAGAAACTTAACCGTCAACCATGCAAGACTTGTATATGTCGGACTCTCACGGGTCACTCATCACTTATTGAAAGCACACGGTGATAAATTTGTATGATGAGAAGAAAAAAAGGCACTCATCTAACGACGACCTATAAGCAGATGCATGCAATTTAACATGATAAATACCTCTATCGACCGTACATACGCATTCCAACCTACCTGGACCAAGACACATGCCGAGGACTTACATATAGTGTGAGGTGAGGTAATTTGGTGAAATTGGGCAAATAAATTTGGATATGTAGAGGTAAAGCCAAGCTAGTTAAACCGTAACCAAAAGTACACTCATCCACCTTAATAAACTCAATTAAGAATAAGATCGATATCAAATTCGGCACACTCAACACACACGACCAGACTCCCCAAAATCTATAAAAATGACGATGGGAGTATAATAATTTCTCCTTTTTTTCTCCTTTTTTCAACACTTATCAACTTTATTTTTTTGTCATTTTCTTTTCAGTGTTGTTTTTTTTTTCTTTCTTTCATTCTTTTCTATCTTTTTTTTTCACCTTCCTTCTCAAATTAACAAACATCTTTTCATTACAAAAATGGAATACCAAACTGACAATTAAAAACTTATTCAAAACAAACAGTTAAACTAGCTTGACTGAGAGAGGCTAATTTTGGATTGTAGTTAAAAAATAGGTCAATTTGAGTAGTGAAATTCAAGGGTAAAATATGATAAAGGAGGATTTGCCTCTCCACATGTGTCATCTTCCACAAACCGAATGCATACAGCCACTAAGAGGTAGATGTCATGCTTATGCAAATTAATGTTACATGTCTTATAACGAGTTCTACTCACATCCTAGATGAAACTGATCATGGATGTCATCAATTTATGAAGGCTCTAATTCCTCATATGGTTTAAGTAGGTTGCCGATATTAAGTCAACTCTATTCGTCTAGTGAATTTTAATCAAAACTCGTAGATTATGCAATTGATTGTGCAAGACGGCATAAACAATACAAGGCTTAGAATAGAATAGAAGCATGGACGCGGTGTCATAATTGTTATTCAACTGTTCCGACTCGACCTAAATGCAAAAGTAAACATGTTATTGTTTTTTTCACGATTTTTCAAATTTGTTTTTTGTTTTTTTTGTTTTTTTTGTTTTTTTCGAATTATATAAACAATGCATGCATAAATGGAATAAACATGAAAGCGGAAATACACAAAATATTGCAGATGCAGTACAAGACAGATGCATACCCTTCCCAAACCAAATCGCACAATGCCCTCATTATGTTGAGCAAACAATCAGCAGCAGCAGCAAATAGGGGAAATGGGTACACAAAACGAAAGTGAATGCAACTAAAGATATACAAGGGAAGGAGAACGTACAAGATCTTAAAGTAGACCTCCCCAAACCAGCCACCAAAACAGGGACGTCATAGCCACATGCTACTAATCATCACCGGTGAAGTCTGGGTCATCAGTGTCGCCCTTGTCGTCTCCATCACAGAGTCGCACCTCCCTACGCAGGTTCACTCGCACTGGCGATAGTCGTGCCGGTAGCATAACCACCATCCGGATACCTGTAAAAAGATGGATGGGACCAGCCAAGAGGCGGCAACCTCCCGCCTCGAGCATAGGAATTATAGACAAGAAAACTAAACAACGCATGGTCCCTCTCCACTCTCGCGACGCGAGTGCAAACATCTAATAACATGAGATTGCATGCCCCTTAGTTTAAGACCGTAGGGGGCACGAATGGCGGAGGAAGTACAAACTGAGCCAGGTAAACATGTAATGGCCCGATACTAGGCGGAGGTAGAGGAAGTAATGTAATAACCGGTGACACGACAGGGGGAGTGGTGGTAGGGAGGCTCCAAAACCCAAGGACTGATTATCCTCAATGGGTGACCCCAATGATAGTCCAGGTGATAGTCTATAAGAGGGAGTTGGTGGGATGGGGTTCGTCGGATCAAGTGTAGGGTCAAACTTGGGTAAAGGGACAAAGGCAGGTAGGGTAGAGCAAGGTAAAGGGATCGTCCTTTTACCCCAAAATTCCATTGAATGGAGGTTTGGTCTTACGCCAGTGGAAAGAGGCCATAGCCAAAATGCTAAGTAATTGGCTTGTCTCTAAGGAAGGGGTGCCGTCCTCATGACCAATCAGTTTCAAATAGGCCCGAAGAAAGTTTTCGGCCAAGCGTGACGCTAAGTGACTCACGATAGCACTGTTGGAGTAGGTGTCCTCCACAATAGTGCGCCACATAATAAATCTTATTAAGGAATATAATTGGGATATTTATTGACTAAATATATGATTAGTCAGTTGATTAACGTAAATCAATAACGGTTGGCTGACTAGAGTTTGACGTTATTGTCGTTTGACGGCGGTGATCAACCGATCCCTTTCGGTCACACCTAAAGGATGAAATCCAAATAGTAACTAATTATTTGTATACGATACAGTTAATTAGTACATTACATATATTCGATATGTACGAGAGTTAATTGTTAGAAATTGAGTTAAGAACTCAAATTCGATTAAGCTTATTTTTCAATTATGCGATAATTGACTGATAAATTTATATCTTATTTTAATACGATTAAATAAGATTTAACTTAGTAATTAATCGTTAAATTACTAAATTAGTTGAGGTTTTGAGATAGAGGTAATTAGTTAATTATATTTACAAGGAGTTGTAAAATAAATTAACTAAGCATTGTGGGAACCATTATATATTGATATAATGGTAAAATATTACTTAAAATGTTAAGTACATATTATTTATTTAATTGAGTCATATAATTGTTATATGATCAAATTAACACTTAATTATACAAGATAATTAACCATATGATCAATAAGTATTTGTGAGACAAATATCAAAAATCAAAATGGACCAAACTAGGCCATTGTGGCCGGTTGGATTGTAGTTACATGGTGATGATTGTTGTTCTTGTTACACTCTTTAGTTACCAATTGAAAGTGACATAACAAGTTGAATACAATCATCACTTATACTACAACACTCCACCCTAATGCATGTGATTAAAATAAGCAAAATGAGAGCCTTGTGATGCTCATATGGACCGGCCATATTGCCTATAAAAGGGCAATATGGTTGATCATTTTATTTGTTCATTTTATGCTTGTTTTCCTTACTTCTCTCAAAACTCATCTTCTCTCTAAAAAACTCTCAAATACTAATATTTACTAAGTATTACTAGTGTAGTAATATAGTCATAATATTAGTAGTATAATATCTATCTTATTATCTAGTTAATAATAAGGGTAGATTATTTGGTTCATCTTGGTGCAACTTGAAGGAGGTCTTCTAGTTTGGAGATTTTTTGTTCATCCATATTATTAGCTCAAGAACAACAAGAAGGTGTTCTTGTTGTGCCCATATTATTTCCATATCAATGTGAGGAAATTTCTTCTTTTATATAAATGTCTTTATATTTGCATGCATGTTACATAGATCATTATAAACTAAATTAACAAGTAATTTAGTAAATAATTAGAGGAGTCTAATTAAGGTCTATGGACTTTCAATTGGTATCAGAGCTAGCTTGTAGCATGCATGTTCATTTTGGACATTTTTATTAAAGTTATAAGATAAATAATAAATCAAAGATTTTGAGTTAAAATACGATTCTGACGAAATATTTTGGTGCATGCATACCTACTGACCTCAAAATGTTTGTGGTCAAATTTCGTGATTTTAGGGATTAATTTGCTATTTATTTTGATTTTTGGCGTTTAAACCGAGTTAACATGCATTTTATGAGTTAAAAGTTAACTAAAAATAGTTGCATGTTGATTCTGGCCATGAAATTTTAATATGATCTCACATGAAAGTCTTACATATTTTATGTAAAAATTCGTGACTTTTACTTATGTATTGCATGTTCATTGATTTTTATGTGATAAAAGTCGATAATATGAGATTATAATGATCATAAAATTGAAACGTCCATTTCTGGTCTTGAAAATTTTTTGTACATTTTACATTTTGATGTTGATACTCTTGGTGAAATGTCATAATTTGTTTCACTGTTTTACTATATCTAATGTTTTTATTTGTTAAAACCATTAAATACAAAGCTATTTGTTCATAAAATTAATTTTTAATTTTTTGAGCAAATGTTTTTTATTTTTATAGTTCCTGGAATTGTTCCAGAATGTACAAAATTTTTGGTTTCAAATTTTATAATGTTTATATTTTATTTTGGTTTTATTTCATAATTGTTTTATGATTAAATAAACCGTAATATTTAGCAAATGAAATCAAATCGATCTAATTAATGACCAACAAACTTAGTAGTGACTAATTTTGAGTTCTAAATCAGTTTAGTTAATTAGTTTGAATTTAAATGAGATTTAAATGTTGATATTGATTTTTAATGGTTTAAAATCAATGAATCCCGGGAAAAATCGAGCTACAATGAGCATGAATGAATTTAGGACGATTTTGGCATGAATTTTGCAGCAATTTAATTTATTTATGGTTGAATGAATGAATGTCATTTATTTAATAATTTATGCAAATTTTGTACCTAGTATGACCTAGTTATTTTTATCGTTATTACCCGTAATGTAAGGGAATAACGTTGGGTTGTAATTTTATTGCGATCCTTTTGGTTTGTATAATTTCAATAATTTTTTTATTTTATAGAATAAATGTATAATAGGAATTTGTATATTTGTATATTTGTAATTATTTTTATGAAGACCGGTGACTCCCTCAAGACGGTGCCATTTTGGAAGATGTTCCAAGTGAAGAGGCAACGGACCAAGGAGTTGGTTTCCGAATTTGTAACTATCTAGTTAATTTTGATTAGCTAGGTGGCCATACTAGGATTTTATTGTTGCTTGATTGCTTGATTTATTTCCGCTCATGCCAAAATCGTCACACATGCATTTTATTTACCGTTATTGTCAATTCAACGTTATTCACAATTCACCGACTTAGTTCACTTATAGGAATAAATAACTAAATTGACAAGATCTCTCACATGTTTAAAAATTGAGATTAGCCTTACCAATTAATAACACCTATGAATCCCGTGTTCATTAGGGCTACCACGCTCGTGGGTCCCTTTTTACCTCGGTTAAGTAGGGTGATACGATCACAAGCTAAAATTGGATTGGACTCAACGAGATAAGCGTTATCTTGGGACTAGGAGATGGATTTAGTTGAAATCCGTCAACCAAGAGTTCTAAGGGTAGAATTAGTCAAGTAATGACTCACCATTTCTAGATAAAAGTAGCATGCGATGACTATTTTTTATTTAAAGATGGGTCTTGGAATCATTTATATAATTTAGTGAGAGGTCATTATATGAATGCTTAACTTGTTAAAATGTTTTTCAAGTAACTTAACAATGAATGTTTATATATTTCTTTTTGTTGTAGTTACCATATTCGCATAATGTCGACATCATCAAACGTTGCAACCTTGGGTAAGGACTCATGGTTGAGATCCGTCATGGACAAGTGTGTCCTTAAGGATGACGGAAGTAACTTCGTTGAATGGGAATCAACGATCAAGAGCGCCGCATTATCCGATAACGTGCTTCGCTACTTGGTCGAAGAGCCCCCCACCGAACCCGCGCCAAGATCGTCCGCGGTGGTTCGGGCCGAATATGACCTGTATTTGAAGGTTGCTAATGACGTCAAGAATGTCTTGATTTGGTCAATCTCACCCAAACTCAAACTCCAATTGATCTCTCTCAATGCATATGCGATATTCACGAGGATCACTTCGATGTTTTCGCAAGCCCCTCAACTTCTCCAATATGAGGCGATTACGAAATTCTTTGACACTAAACTTCAAAGGGGCCAAAAAGTTGGCCCACACGTGCTCAAAATGGTTGAGTACGCGGACACCTTAGAGCGTCTAGGGTGCAAAATTCCGAAGAATTTGGTGGTGGGTAAGATCCTTCATTCACTCTCACCTAAGTTCACCCAATTTAGGGTGAACTATAACATGAATGGCATGGACAAGAGTTTCCAAGAACTCCATGCATTCCTCACCCAAGCGGAGAGGGACATGGAGGCTAGTGGGAGTGAACCCAAGGATGTTCTTTCTATGAAAATGAAGAACATGAACCTTGGGGTGAGGAAGGACAAGGGAAAGGGTAAGACTCTTTTCAAGAAATCCGGCAAGGGAAAGGCCAAGGTCTTTTCTAAGGCCAAGCCCAAAGTCAACAAACACGCGGAGGCGGATTGCTATTATTGTAATGGCAAAGGGCATTGGAAACGCAATTGCCCCAAGTACTTGCAAGACAAGAAGACGGTTGTGTGACAAACGTCAGGTCAAATTCTGTCATCCACTCTATATGATAGATATTAACCGTTGCTAGTACATCTTCTTGGTATTTGATACCGGTTGTGGTTCTCACCTTTGTAATCATGTACAGGGGCTGAGGGACGTGCAAGCACTAGCCAAGGGTGACGTGGACCTACGCATGGGAAATTGAGCTAAGGTAGCCGCAGTTTCCGTGGGCACCTACGTTCTTCTTTTGCCTAATGGTTTAGAGCTGTATTTAAATAATTGCTATTATGTACCAACTCTTACTAAGAATATTATCTCCATTTCCGTGTTAGACATGGAAGGATTTTCATTTTGCATTAAGAACAACTGTTGTACATTTTCACTTAATGAAATGGTTTATGGCGAGGCCATTTCTATTGGAGGTATTTATGTTCTAGATATGCAAAAGAGGTCTATCATGTAGAAAACAAGAAGCTCAAAACAGGTGAACCTAATCAATCATACCTTTGGCATTGTCGTTTAGGGCACATAAACGAACGACGCATTAAGAGACTTGTATCATCTAAAGTACTCAAACCATTCGATTACGAATCTTATGGCGTATGCGAATCTTGTCTTCTAGGCAAGATGACTCGTGCTCCTTTTACGGGAAAAGGGACACGAGCAAGTGAAGTATTTCACTACAAGAAAACAACATTCAGGCGACTGATATTGGCGACTAATTTCAGTCGCTAAAATAAATTTGGCGACTGATTTCAGTCGCCAAGACCCAGTTGCAGTCATTAGTCGCCAAAAAAAATTCGGGCGACTACTTTCAGTCGCCAAATTTGGCGACAGAAAAAAGCGTCGCCAAATTGGCGAAATGGCGACTGATATCCGTCGCCATATTGGTGACTGAGAGTTCAAGTAGTCGCCAAATTGGCGACTGATATCAGTCGCCATTTTGGCGACTACCAAAGGATTCAGTCGCCATTTTGGCGACGGATATCAGTCGCCAGTCAATCGCCAAAATGTCTTTTAATTTGCAAAAATACAGGAGGTTTGGCGACTGAAAATAGTCGCCAAATGAACATTTCAGTCGCCAAAATACATGTGATATTGCAAGAAAATTTCTGTTTTCATCCTGCCATTTCGTTACCATACCATACCATATCATACCTGCAAGTATAGAAGAAAACACAAAGATTTAACACATTTACAACAACACAATGTGAAACCAACATCCTCATATAGATAAAGAAAATTGTTTCAAGTTTACAAATTTTCTTAAACGGAATTGATTCAACCATAAATTGTTTCAAGTCACAAGTTTCTAAACTATATCAGAAGCCAAGGTTTATATTGGATTCGGCCTGGAATCCACCACCTCCATTGCCTTCATCATAATCCCGCCGATAGGGAGGGGGACCTTGGTTGCAATTGTCAAACCTGCTTTCCCAATCCTTGAATTTTTCTTTCATTATCCTTAATTCTTCATCCCTTTCCGCGTTTTTTCTTTTTTCCTCGTCAAGTGCGGTTTGGAGTCTTCCCACGACTGTCGGCTCGTAGGTTTGTTTTGAGGTGGACGACATTCTTCCCCTTGGAGTTTCGTAAAATACGTTCTTTGCCGACCCAATCCCGTAGACGTTCCCCTTCTTGAAACTCTTTACCAAGTCGAACCAAATCTCGTTATCGGGTTTCTCGGGATGCCTAAGTTTCTCGGCGGAAAATGCTTCCTACAAAATATAAACATTGTTATTAAAAATAGCTACAATATTGGTTAAACATTCAAAACATTGAACTTATTGTAAAAATACAAAAATGCTTGAAACTTACATATAATTCCTTATCTTTTGGTTTGATCCAATATCTTCTATTGTCTTCGAGCCGGGAATGGGTGTCAAGGAAGAGCTCCGGAGCTGTGGGCGTGTTAGCTTTTTTCTTCTTCCCCTTCTAAAAGAAAAAATTAAAGACTTGTATAAGAAAATTTTAATAATAAAAAGAATTTAAGTTATAATTTTCAAATGGAGGAAAAAGTGGAAATTATAACTTACACCCAAAACTAGGCTCAGGAAAGATCGAGATCCTGCGTGATGCGACGGCTCAGCCGCTCCATCTTTCTTTCCTCCTTTTTTATTTTTGGATGCTTGGGCCGACCTAGCCTGAAACTCCTCAGTTGCACGATACTTAAGCATATCTTCATATGCACCACCTACAAGTTAAATAAGTATTATAATAAAATATGATAAAATGTGTAAAAATATAACTATATATATACAAATAACAAAAACAATTAAATACCTCTCATATGCTCCGGCTCCTTCTTCCTCTTGACAACCTTATACATGTTTTCCCTTAACCGTCTAGTGCACGTCTCATTGTACCTTTGACGTACAATATACTCTATTCCGGCCGGCCAGTCAAATGTTTTCTACAATTTAAAAGGTAAGTATTAGTAAAATAAATTATTAATTAAAAACTATAATAATATAAGAAAATATAAACAAAATAATATACCCTAAAATTATTGAACCACTCCTCTTTTTGTGCAGAGGTAGCCTTGGTCCAACAAGTAGGAGCAACTCCCGTCATCTTCATCTTTGTACTCTGAGTACAACCGCGTACAACCTTTTGAGATGAAAACCTGAAAAATAAATTATGGAATAGTATGCATTTATGGTAAATAATAATGTAATATAATTATAAACTAATAAATTAAAGACATTGGTGGTTGTCTTACCAAAACCCCGCTGGATCAAGTATCATCTTCCCTTCCGGCGTGAACTGGATCGTCTCCGATGTCTGATCCGAGGACTCGTCATTGGTCGATTCCTCGACCACTACCGGACTCTGCTGATCAATAATCTCCATCTCCTACTCGTCGACTGAATAAGTACTACGGCGTCTGTTTGAACCGCCGCCACGTTGTCTACCTCGACCTCCTGCCATCTACAAGTACACAAATATTCAAATTGTTAGAAACGGTTAATAACATAAAAAACAAACATAAGCTGTTAATAACATAAAAAAACATCAAATAACATAAAAAACTTAATTAAAATATATATAAATATATCTTTACCCAATTAATCATTATCATCATCAAATTCGTCCTCATCCTCATCACCAATTGATTCATTATCAT
>JAIUZE010025022.1:0-17978 GCA_022085475.1 Heliosperma pusillum | reverse complement strand
TATTACAGGAGTTATTATGCAAAACAAACCAAGATTGGTTGTTCAAGGATACAATCAACAAGAAGGGATTGATTACGATGAAACCTTCGCTCACGTAGCTCGTCTTGAGGCGATTAGATGATTAATAGCATTTGCAGCTCACAAAGGACTTAAATTATTTCAAATGAACGTTTAGACCGCATTTCTTAACGGATATTTGGAAAAGGATGTATTAGTTGAGAAACACCTTGGATTCTTGGATAACAAGTTCCAAAACCATGTTTTTAAACTAGATAAAGATTTATATGGCTTGAAACAAGCACCAAGGTCTTGGTACGACATATTGTCAAATATTTTACTTTAAAACAGTTTTAAAAGAGGATCTGTCGATAAAACCTTATTCTTGAAATCCGAGGGGTCAGATATATTAGTTGCACAAATTTACGTTGATGATATTATTTTTGGTTCAAATAATAATAAACTATGTGATTAATTTTCAGAGTTGATGATTTCAGAATTTGAGATGAGCATGATGGGAGAACTCAAGTTCTTCCTTAGACTACAAATCCAACAAACCAAAGAATGCATCATGATACGCCAACAAAAATACATCAAATAGCAAATAAGAAAGTTTGGTATGGAAAATTCTCATCCTATGGCCACCCCTATGGCCACAGACAAGAAATTAACTAGAGATGAAGATGGTAAGTCTATCGATGAGACAACTTATCGAGGTATGATTGGCTCAATTCTATATTTAACTTCAAGTAAACCAGATATAATGTTTAGTGTATGTGTTTGTGCTCGATTTCAATCGTGCCCTAAAGAATCACATATGGTGGCAGTTAAGAGAATTTTGAGGTATTTGATTGCTACATCTAAACTGTACCTATTGTACCCTCTAGAATGTAATTTCGATCTCATGGGTTATTCAGATGCAGATTATGCAGGTTGTTCACTTGATAGAAAAAGTACATCTGGCATAACTTCATTTGTTGGACCATGCATCATCTCATGGGGGTCGAAGAAACAAAACTCAGTTTTCTTATCTACTTCAGAAACTGAATATATTGTTGCAGCCTTGGTATGTTCTCAATTACTTTGACTTAAGCAACAATTATCAGATTATGGTGTGAATGTTGGCTGTGTTCCTCTTTTATGTGATAATACGAGTGCCATTATTATTTCTACAATTCCCGCGCAACACTCACATACAAAACACATAGAAATTAGACACCATTTTCTTTGAGACAAAGTAGAAATGGGGAAAATAAGACTTGAATTTTGTAGTACTTAAGAACAATGGGCTGACATTCTGACTTATGCATTAGCTAGAGAACGTTTAGAGACTTTGCGGTTGAAAATTTGTTTAATCGGTGTTAATTAAACTTGTCATAATATTTTCTTTATTCAATGACTGACTAGATTTAGTTGAGATTGTATGACTGTGTCCGTATTTTCCGCTGTAAGAATTATGCATGTTATACTATCGTATTTTACTATGAGAATATTCGTCTAAATTGTCATCATATTAATTGTGAAAATATGAACCAATTGCATCCTACTATTTACCCTAGATTGTATGACCTAGCCATTATTTATCCTATCTCATAACATATTTACCCTATATTAATTTTTTACTTAAAAAAAGAAAAAAAAAGAAGAGGAATCTTTTACCTAATTTGTCCTATCCTCCTCTACCCCTAGTCAAACCTACCCTTTCACTTCTCGTAATTACCTTAAATATTCACACATCCCACACACTCTCCTTCCCCTTCCTCAAATTTCCCACCTAAACTCTTCACTCTCCCTGATCACCATTAAAATGGATTCCCAACCTTCAACTCCTACTACTACTCTTATGTGACAACCCTCGCGAATGCGGAAATAAAACATAACAAGCATGTGATTTATATTGCGGAAGATACGATATTTTTAAAACCTTTTTACATGGGATTATAGGAATGTCAATAATTACAAACCAAAATATAATATACTACAAGAGACGTAGTCTCTCAAAATGTATCAAATATCAAAGTTATTAGCAAACTAGCTAAACAACGTCTAGAGGTGATTCATCCAGGCCAACGCCCGCTAGCTCACACCCGAACCCAAAATACCACAAGCAAAAAGCCATCCAATCAAGCAACCTGTTCATCCATGAAAAACAAGAACGCCACAATCAGTGGGGAGTTACTCCGGGTTCTCCCAGCCATATCACAATAAACGTACATAAACGGAAATACAAAAGTAGAAGCATGCATATATAAATATACATGTGAAATACGAGAAGGATAAATAGGCAATTCAATATATAAAGATAAGAGCATATGAAGTACAAATCCGTAACCATCATATTATAGAAAGACTCGGGGATGACACTCTTAGGCAACCATACACTCTCACTAGGGCTTGCATCTCACCGTTAGCGGCATAAGTTTTATAAGATTGAGACTCGACAAACAAACCATGCCAAGTCATGCAACGAACACAAGTAATCAATCATATAATCATCCATTCAAACGTACAATACGTTGACGATATCTCAAACGGTAAATGACACGCACTAGCACCCTGTACATGCAAGTATGATTAAAAGGCATCCACGGGATAAAACATTTCCCTGAACGCATACACGATTCAATACATTTCGTATATGTAGACTAATTTCCCTAGTCTAAACCTGGCCAGACTCCTGGAATAAACTATTTGCCGATTCGACAAGCGATGACATTTCGCATCCAAGACTCGGTCAATCATAGACGCCGAGTACCCCAAATTCGGTCAACCTTCACGAAAGAGGCGGAAAAGAGCACGAACCTCATAACAAGCGGTACGCTACATGCAATGACACCACCTCGCAAGTATACAACATTTGACGGCCGGGACGATCAACGCAAATCGTTCGCCTCCCAACAACGTCGTCATATGCCCACTAACACATGCAATTAAGCAATAAGGATACACTCCCTGTTCCGACATTCCACCCTTACGAACGAAGAGGTAGCCAAGGGAATGAGACTACAAAGCACATAGAAAATTAGTGCTCAAACCGTAACATGTCAAAAACCGACTCAAAGTAGGACATATCAAAAACCGTCACAAAACATGTGATACAAGCGAATGGAATATCATATATTCGAAACATTAATATTTAAAGTCATTACGTAAATTTATACGATAAACGAACCATCGGAATTAATATAAACAAAAAGATAAGAAAGAAATGAAGAAAAGTTTCGAGGGGTGCCAGCCGGTCCATAGGACCTGCCGCCGGCTACCAGGCTGGCACTAAGGTAACATATGAAAACAAGGAAAAATAGAGGGGAGTCCCAGCCGGTCATGGGGACCGGCAGCCGGCTAGCCGGCTGGGACCAACATAATACGAAAATCATCACAAATATACAGCAGTAGCCCCAGCCGGTCGGCCGGCTGGGACCAACTTCACTCGAGAATGCCACCCCCCACCTCAATCTTCAAAATCAATAACAACTATCAATCATATAAATCATCTATCATCATCAATCATCTATACTCATTAACAATTATCTACTAACAACAACCATTATCAACAACACAAATCCTTAGGTTACTAATTATATTCTAAATACGATCACTAACATGGAAAACACATAAAACACGTAAATGATATCGAGTAACCCTTCACCGTTACCTTTTCGCGTGTTCAATCCGCGTCGATGTCCTCTTCTATCAAGAAGTAGTCTTTGTCGGGGTCTTGGAGGTCACCACGTACAATTCGATAATAAAAGATGAATATAATTCACCATTGAGAAAGACGGATAAATTGAAAAGCGAGAAAGACGGTAATTTTATTACCATTTAAGATAGAGGACGATGAGAGGGAAAGAATAAGACGAACTTGAGTGAATTTGAGCGAGTAACGAAGGAGTAGCGATGATTTTAAGGTCGATAAATTATGGGGGTTAGGGTTTTGGTAGTTACTTGGTGAGGAAGAAGAATGAGTTGAATGAAAGTGAGTTAGGGTTAAGGGGAAGCATAAGGAGTAAGTGGAAAAATATGGAAAAAGCCCAAAAGCGTCTTAAGACGTAACTTACTCAAAAACTCGCGTAAAGTCCGAAAACGAACTCGGAAATTCTAAACTAGACACGGGAAAAAAATTCTCGACTACAACTAAATTTCGCTGAAAAGTATCCGTAATATATTTTTAAATTACAAATAGGGTACATTTGCGGGTGTTACAAGCACCCCACCTTTTAAAAAGTTTTGTCCTCGAAACTTAAGAGTAGAAAATAAAAGTATCAAGGACAAGAATCGTTATTCAAAATTAATACGAAAACTTTTACAAGGGAAACATTTATGAAACGTGGTTCTTCTCGAAAATGGTTTAAGGATATTTTCACAAGTGCGAAACTTTATTTACGGATCGCAAGAGTGCCCGTCGCGAACGAGTACTCTAGTTATCCAAATCAAATTAATGTCGAAATAGTGAAATCGAAATTCATAACAAACGTTAGTAAGTGCAGGACTAGTCACCAGACGTCTCCAATAACAAGTCCAAACATCCAACCAAACGCAAAATCGAGGTATAAAAGCAAAAGAAATCTATTTTCTCCAAAAAGAGGGTACAAAATCCATCTTTAGACTCCTTTGAAAAGTTAATTTAGAAACACGATATGGAAATTTGAAGGTTTTCTCAAAGATAAAATCAAAATAAGAAGACATTACACGTACATAGAGCGACTCGCACATCTCACACACAATTCAGGGTAACAAAATATATACAAAACACGCAAAAAGGAAACAAATCGAACTCTTAGGGATAGGAAGATCAAGATAAAATCAGTACGAAGATCTACAAGAATTCCATAGTACTAACTCTACTAGTACTCTAATCCTCAAGAGGACGTAATTTACCCAAGTTACACCTCAACATTTTCAATCCTTAGATTTCTACTGAAATCCTTCATAACCACGAGGCCTCAAGTCATCAACCTAACCATTCAAACCTAATTAGCATCGACTAGGTTCCATAGATTGTAATCTGCAGGAGAGGTCCTTTAACATACTATAAAATCCTTAGATTCATCATACTCTATCTGAGACCACTAACCAAAGAAATCTCATCTTAGGGGACCATATCTACTAACAACCACAAAGTGAACGGTCCTTACCATAAAATCCTCTGATCCAATTTATTCCAAAACTCATTATTCCTAAATTTACGATGGACTTCTCATCCTCAAAAGTTAAAACACAATACCTACAGAAAGGTCGGGCACATATCCCAAATCACTAATATTTTGCCAAACACATGGCAATGCGACCATTAATCAATTTAGTTAGCTCAACTATAACTCGAGATGCAACTATCTTCACTTATGAAAATATTCCTCAAACCCTCAAATATAAATAGTCACATTAGCAAACTATGGTGGTTACTAATCCTCAAGATAAATGGGTTCACCATTCTAACTCTATAATCCATAACAACTTAGCACTAACTATCCAAAGCTTGCAACGAACATTTCTCAATCTCAAACTATGATTCCTTAAGAATAAAAGAGAATTACTAATTCCAAACCACAAATGGCCAATCACTTGGAAATCAGACAACCATTCAAATCATATAGTTCATCTAAAACTCGAAATGAATCAATTTTCATTTATGACAATACTCCTCAAACCTTGGGTACCGGTTTAATTACCCTAAAGCAAAGTCTCTTTTAGAATCCACCAATTAGAGACATATAATTCCCAAATTATATCCTAAGCAACCGTTATGATACCCAACAACAACAAACTATCATCACGCTCAACTCGATTCCCAAAATAGCACTACAATAGCAAGCTCAATAAATGAAGCCATCAAGAGAGTACAATACCGCCAACAGATTCATCCTAAGGTTTAAATCCCAATCCTATTTATGGTCAAAATCAACACGAAGCTGACTAACAACCAAATCATCTCACCAGAGGAAAAACAATGACACTATGAAATTGGAAACGATAGGAAATTTCAAGGGAAACATGAACGCGATAAGATCGGACGAAAATTAGAGGGACGCTAGAGGTAGGGAGCCAAGAGCTAGAAATTCGATAGATATAGCTATGAAGATAGCCAAGAAAAGGAAAAGATAAGAGAAAACATTTTCCTAGGAATCAGGCTTAGTAGGAACTTGCATGAAAGGAAATGGAAAGGGATAATAGTACGAGTAATGGTTTAAAGTTTAATCCACAAAATTTCTCCTTTCAGACTCAGGGTGATAGCAAAGCAACTCACCCCAATAACAAAGGTCTCTTACAAGGGACCCTCGTACGACAAATTATCAAAGTAAGCTACAGCTAGATTTAACAAAACGATTACAACCCTATTCATCCATCCTTTTATATAACACGGATTCCCAATTGCGGAATTGCAACTCAAGCATAGTAACATTCTCTCAACTCCAAAATTTGACACATTCTCAAAGGTTTCAAAACCGAAGGTCTAACAAGGAATTCTTCATACTAATCTCCTTTTAACTCCTATGGTCCACAAGGTAGAACACCGAACAAAACGTCATCGTCAACATCTTAAGGCATAACTGTCATAGCCAATCTAATCAAATTCCACTCCTGACCATAATCCTTAAGTAACATGGTTTAATCAATCACGACGACTTACTACCTCAACCAAGTCTCCGATAACATGATATAAGATCATATTTTTAAATCCAAGAATTATAGCCAAGTGCTTTTCCACCAAGCGTATACTCTAACACATACACTAGAATCCACAAAAAGTCACTTAGTCTCAAAAGCATTTTACAACTCAAAGCATCATCCAAATATTTTCACTTAGAACAACTAGCTCCAATTTAGATATGATCCTCAAGAAACTCTAATATTATTAAACTCCTAAGTTCAAAAAAATAAAATAATAATAATACTTAAACTTAGTCTCAAAAGCATTTTACAACTCAAAGCATCATCCAAATATTTTCACTTAGAACAACTAGCTCCAATTTAGATATGATCCTCAAGAAACTCTAATATTATTAAACTCCTAAGTTCAAAAAAATAAAATAATAATAATACTTAAATCACTAATGGGTTAAGAAGTCCTAGCCAACTCATTCAACCTTACACCATCAAATACCATGAACTATCCACACATTAGTCATAGCAAGCATCAAGCATTACAATCATCAAACTTATTTTGCTACCTTTCTTCAGAGATACAACCAATCATCAATATAGGGTGAACTTAGATCTACACCATTTACCTGAAATTCCAAATTCATTCTAACCAACACTAACATCCCACAAAGTTCAAAATTCTTCCGACAAGTATAATATACCACAAACAAATGGGGATGGCATCCACAAAAAGGTTACATGAGAAAGGTAAGGATACCAATTGATAAGGAGGAGGGAAGTAACAAGAGTAATCTCCAAGGGGAGAAGACGTTAGATGATAAAGAAGCACTTAGATAGAAGGAAGAGAACATAATACATTAAGGACGAGAGAAAACATCGATGTGGAAGAAAAACACTTCAATTAGGCTTGTCAATCTTCAATCTTCGGTAGAGGATACTTTTTTCTAGGTAACACATGATCCACCTCAAGACGGTAGATATAAACAAACATAACATCACTCAACACAACCAACAAACAAGTTAGAACCTAACATACATCAAGTACACCACAGACTACCAAGTAAAGTCCTTAATTTCTACCCATCTCTCATTTATTATTTCAAGGTCAAATAGTTTAAGTTTAGGGTTCACTTGTGTGCGTCGGGAGCGTTAAAGCTCTGATACCAACTGTGACAACCCTCGCGAATGCGGAAATAAAACATAACAAGCATGTGATTTATATAGCGGAAGATACGGTATTTGTAAAACCTTTTTACATGCGATTAGAAAAATACGAGGAATGTCAATAATTACAAACCAAAGTATAATATACTACAAGAGACGTAGTCTCTCAAAATGTATCAACTATCAAAGTTATTAGCAAACTAGCTAAACAATGTCTAGAGGTGATTCATCCAGTCCAACGCCCGCTAGCTCACACCTGAACCCAAAATACCACAAGCAAAATGCCATCCAATCAACCAACTTATTCATCCATGAAAAACATGAACGCCACAATCAGTGGGGAGTAACTCTGGGTTCTCCCAGCCATATCCCAAAAAACGTACATAAACAGAAATACAAAAGTAGAAGCATGCATATATAAATATACATGTGAAATACGAGAAGGATAAACAGGCAATTCAATATATAAAGATAAGAGCATATGAAGTACAAATCCGTAACCATCATATTATAGAAAGACTCGGGGATGACACTCTTAGGCAACCATACACTCTCACTAGGGCTTGCATCTCACCGTTAGCGGTAAAAGTTTGATAAGATTGAGACTCGAGAAACAAACCATGCCAAGTCATCCAACGAACACAAGTAATCAATCATATAATCATCCATTCAAACGTACAATACGTTGACGACATCTCTCACGGTAAATGACACGCACTAGCACCGTGTACATGCAAGTATGATTAAAAGGCATCCACAGGATAAAAAATTTCCCTGAACGCATACACGATTCAATACATTTCGTATATGTAGACTAATTTCCTCCTGGTAGGACGACGATATAAATATCCGGTCCTAGTCTAAACCTGGCTAGACTCCTGGAATAAACCATTTTCCGATTCGACAAGCGATTACATTTCGCATCCAAGACTCGGTCAATCATAGACGTCGAGTACCCCAAATTCGGTCAACCTTCACGAAAGAGGCGGAAAAGAGCACAAGTCTCATAACAAGCGGTACGCTACATTCAATGACACCACCTCGCAAGTATACAACATTTGACGGCCGGGTCGATCAACGCAAATCGTTCGCCTCCCAACAACGTCGTCATATACCCACTAACACATGCAATTAAGCAGTAAGGATACACTCCCCGTTCCGACATTCCACCCTTACGAACGAAGAGGTAGCCAAAGGAATGAGACTACAAAGCACATAGAAAATTAGTGCTCAAACCGTAACATGTCAAAAACCGACTCAAACTAGGACATATCAAAAACCGTCACAAAACATGCGATACAAGCGAATGGAATATCATATATTCGAAACATTAATATTTAAATTCATTACGTAAATTTATACGATAAAAGAACCATCGGAATTAATATAAACGAAAACATAAGAAAGAAACGAAGAAAAGTTTCAGGGGGGGTCGGCCGGTCCTATGGACCGGCCGCCGTCTACCCGGCTGGCACCAAGGTAAGATATGAAAACAAGGCAAAATACAGGGGAGTCCCAGCCGGTCATGGGGACCCGCAACCGGCTACCCGGCTGGGACCAACATAATACCAAAATCATCAAAAATATACATCAGTAGCCCCAGCCGGTCAGCTAACCGGCAGCCGGTTGGCCGGCTGGGACCAACTTCACCCGAGAATGCCACCCTCCACCTCAATCTTCAAAATCAATAACAACTATCAATCATATAAATCATCTATCATCATCAATCATTTATACTCATTAACAATTATCAACTAACAACAACCATTATCATCAACACAAATCCTAAGGTTACTAATTATATTCTAAATACGATCACTTACATGGAAAACACATAAAACACGTAAATGATATCGAGTAACCCTTCACCGTTACTTTTTCGCGTCATCAATCCGTGTCGATGTCCTCTTCTATCAAGAAGTAGTCTTTGTCGGGGTCTTGGAGGTCACCACGTACAGTTCGATAAAAAAAGATGAATATAATTCACCTTTGAGAAAGACGGATAAATTGAAAAGCGAGAAAGATGGTAATTTTATTACCAATTATGATAGTGGATTATGAGAGGGAAAGAATAAGACGAACATGAGTGAATTTGAGCGAGTAACGAAGGAGTAGCGATGATTTTAAGGTCGATAAATTATGGGGGTTAGGGTTTTCGTAGTTACTTGGTGAGGAAGAAGAATGAGTTGAATGAAAGTGAGTTAGGGTTAAGGGGAAGCATAAGGAGTAAGTGGAAAAATATGGGAAAAGCCCAAAAGCGTCTTAAGACGTAACTTACTCAAAAACTCGCGTAAAGTCCGAAAAAGAACTCGGAAATTCTAAACTAGACACGGGAAATTAAATTCTCGACTAAAACTAAATTTCGCCGAAAAGTATCCGTAATATATTTTTAAATTACAAATAGGGTACATTTGCGGGTGTTACATCTTAGGACCAGCTCATCAAAACCGCCTCACGTTAAACCTTCGTCTGTTTTTCGCCTCGCTTAAACTCGCTCTGAAAATCCCTACGGCTCTCGTGGTGACGCAGGTGCCGCTGGTAAGCATTGCAAGGTTGTCAAGGGTAAGGGCAAGGAAGGTGATCAGGTTGCTGTGGAGGAAGTTCCTGCGCCGGTTCCCCGAAGAAGTGACCGCATCAGCAGGCCCCTGTTTCGCAAATTCTTGCCTCATGTTACAGAGGCAGGCCTGGATAAGGTCCGTCTCACTAACAGGAAAAGGATTCTCGTAAACACTGACAAGGACTATCCTTTTCACGGTGATGTTTTTCTCCTAAGTCTTGGTATGACAAGGTTGAAGCTTTTTAATTCTTTAATCAATTATTGACCTTTCAAAGATGGTCCAAAATATGGGAACAAGACGCTTGATGCTTTTATGTGCAATATATTGGAGACGTTTGAGACTCATTCCTCGGTGTTGGCTGGTGTGGTCTTGTGACGATACTTTTTAACGGTGTCGCTAATTCCGCTAATTAGCTACAATCAAATAACAATTTATAACTCCTACACCAACACAAACTATCTTAAATAAATGTAGTAAAATGGTAAGAAAAGGGTCGAACCCAAGAGAAGGCAAAATTAAGCTAAATCTAGACTCTAAACAATTAGCTAAGACACTAATTAAGAAACTAAACACTAATTAAGGTACTAATTACTAATTAAGACACTAATTGCTAGTAATCATAAACTATGATATTCACAATGAGAAAACATGTAGGATAACATAGAGGGGGAAATTTGGGTAAAAAGATGATTCAACTTGAAACATGAAATTCCAGTTTAGACACTTGAACAAACACCTTCTATGCAAGTAATCAAATATGAGAAAGATACATAGTGCAATTATCCCAAGTAACACAACAATTAGCAAAGATGACCCATTTATCTAATACTACCTCCTAAGAAATAGTCAACATGGATTAAACCACCCAAGATTGACCCTTTACAACTTAACCAACACTTATTAAAACATAAGCACAAGCAAAGGAGTAAGCTTTAAGTATTAAACCAAAGGATTAAGCTAGAATCAGGCAATTCAACACTAAACCATGTAAAAATCACACAACATATAATTTATCACCCAAACGACTCTAACTTTAAACCAAAGTTAAAGTCTTTCAAGTTTACTTCCCACATTCAACTATAGGTTGACAAATCCTACCAAGAACAAGCATTCATTAAGCAAATAAAATGTCAAGCTAGTCAAACTAAACATTCATCTACTCAACATGAAAGATTAACACAAATAAATTATATTAAATAAGGAAGAAGAGGATTAGAGAGTCATACAATGCTAAAGGTGTGAACTTGTTCAAATTACACCAAGTAATGGAAAGATTAGCTACCCATAATCCAAGTATTACAACCCATGTTGAAGTTCAAACAAAATACAAAGGCAAAATGAAGAACAAAAGTTGAGAGAATTCTAATGAAATGTGTTGTGGAATGTTGTCTCCAAAGTTGTGTTCTCCCGCCTCTCTCTCTTCTTTTGTTGCTCTTTTATACCCTTGCCTAGGGGCCTTGAGAAAATGGGCTTCAAAGAACAAGAAGGCGGAAAAATAGTCGCGTACCAGCAATGTCGGACGCTGGCAGCGCCGATGGACGCTGGCAGCGTCACAAGACGCCGGCAGCGTCGTGTGGCGCGGTCAGCGTTTCAGCCTGTTTTTGCGAGAGCCATATCTCTCTCGTTTCTTGGTCATTTTGGGCGTGCGACCTACCGTTGGAAAGCTAAGAGGATAAGCTATCACTTCCACTTGGCCTTACATCGACACGAGATCTAGAACTCAAGATATACCTGTTTGAAGTTCACCCTTGGAAAATCGATACATCAAATCTTCATTTTTGGTCTTGTTTTTGCATGCCAATGCTTCCAAAATAACACACAACAACCAAAACCTCACAAATGTGCACCTTATTGGCATACATTTCAATGCTTAACATCAATCACCTTCCAAAATAATCTAATTAAATGAAATCACAACAAAAGACTAAGAGAAGTACTTAATACAAAAGGAGTACTAAAGACCCATAAATTAACATTAATAAGTAACTAAATTACCCTAAATGACACGACTCAATTTGATGTTATCATCTTGGGTCTTGGTTCTGGTGTTTAGTAAGAGAATGTAGTTGTGATGGTGGTAGTGGAGGGGCTTGTAATGTCAGTACTGAAATGACATCTTGGATGAGGAGTATTAATGACCGTCTTCAATCTATCGAGCGCAACCTGTTAGATGTGCGCCAGGAAGTGTTTCGTCACCGTGATAGCTGACTAATTTGGCTAGTCAAGGTGGTGAATTGGTGATGGATGGGAAGATGATGCGGGAATACATGCGAGTTGTTTATGAAGCAACCGAAACCGTTACTCGCAAGATGGTTAACTTCGACATTTGTCTCACCTCGCAGGCTAATCATGTTCGATGTTGCTTTAATCGTTTGGATTCCCTTGAGTTTTGAACCCGTCCCGACTATGTTAACCCTAATGGGTTAATAATGGTCATAGCTTTTGAACTCCCCTTCCCAAGACTGATAAAAACTATCCTATTCGACCCTTTGGCATTATTTTGGGTTGGTTTGTATTGACCCTTTAGTATTTTTCGTTCTTGACGGTTAACTATTTCTCTTGTTATAATATGTTTGTGTGCATGTTTTTTTCTGCGTTTGGATGGTATTATTCAAGTCATTTAATATATGTTCTCATCTTTCGATGATGCCAAGAGGGGGAAGAAATTATCTTAATTTGAGTGGATTGCCTAAGCTTGCTCTTTGCCAAGACCCTCAGTCTCTTAAAGTCCTTAGATGCTTATACTTTTACTTTAGATGTTTTGATTTTGCGTTCTACCCACTATGATTTTTATACTATTATGTTAAGGGAGAACTTACCTTAAGTCACAAATCATTAGAGGCTTGACATCATCAAAAAACGAGGAATTTGTTGAACCATATAGTTATATGATTATATTTTGATAATGACAAGTATGTTTGTATAATGTATATGCTTGTGCTTGTAATTGTTTGTTTAGTCGTGAATAGATTAAGCATGGTTTGACAGTTGAAGTTCTAGCTAGTATAGCTATAACCTTCATGATTTGTGAAGCAAAGGTGAAGCAAAGTTATAGGTCATTATACTATAACTTTGGAACTGCTGAAGTAAAGTTATAGGTGTTTCTACTATAACTTTGGTGATTATCAAGCTCAAGATCAATGACGAAGACTTAAAGAAGCTTGTGGAGCTCGAGATGAAGAGCTCGTGATTTGAATGAAGTAATAATCAACATACTGAAGATATCCAGGAAGATTTTGTAGTATAGGTCGTCGTCCAATAATGGTAATTTCAAAAGTAATTTTCGGAAGTAGATTTATAACTGTTTTAACTATAACCTTACTTGCCAAGCTCAAAAGTATAGGTGAAGCTACTATCACTTTGGAGCTGCGATAAACAGTCTGGGTGTCTTGTATTTCAAAACGGGTTTTTGAATAAAGTTTTAAATAATTCTTTTAAATAAAAGTATATATAGTAGATTAAGTTTAAATTTATTTAGTTTGAATATTATTATGATTTCTCTATTGATTAGTAAAACAACATACAAATCGTCATGTTATCTAGGGTTTCATATATGATTAAAACCTAAATCCTAATTTATCTTTTTAAGGCCAAAAATGGACTAGTGTTTCACGCGAGTAAAGCTTATGGGCCGTGCTAACCGTGATTAACCTTAATGTTCAATTAGGATTTAAGTAAGAGGTAAACCTAATATCTTTCTTGTTGCACAAGGGAGACACATGGTTTACTAGGGTTTGTAAATTTAACCTAATACCTTTCGTGTTTCCTAAGACAGGCCAGGGCTACTAAGCTTTTATCTCTAAAAACCTAGCTTGCTTTTCTACTATAAATACCCATGCTTCCCATGCATTTAAATTAAGCTTTTGATACTAGAATTTATAATTTGCAAACGTGATAAATATTTCAAGTAAAATCTTTATTTTGCAAAATCTTTTATTTCGAAAAGCCGCACTACTACTCGTGAGTTATTATTGAGAAAATCGCTATTGGATAATATCTTAAGAATTGTTTCTTATACGTTCAATTGTGTGAACACCAAGAACAATCAAAAACACTTTCTTATAAACGTAAGTGAGAATCAAGTATTTAACTATACTCAACTTTGAATCGAGTATTTAACGATACTCAACTTTGAGTTATAATTTGAGTTAGTTGTACGAGTCAGTTGATAATTTTGTAATTTGTAGTAGGTAATAAAATTCTTAATCGAGAAATAGTGGACGTAGGTTTCGAGTTGTGAAACTGAACCACTTCCAAAATCCCTTGTGTCACATGCTCTTTTATTTGTTCACATTTTTGGTTATTTACATACACGCTACAAGTTATTAGTTGGGTTGAATTTAGTTAATAAATTCTAAACACATATTACTTTACACACTCAATTCACCCCTACCCCGCACCCCCTTTGAGTATTTGGGATCAATAGACTCTTCAAGACGGTATGCTGAAATTTTGTTAGGAAATTGAAAAAATGAAGGCTCCCTTCAACAATTAGACGACCTAAAAACTTGACCCGATAAGACTAAGTCTGACCCATACCTTAAAGAGTTGAGTTCCACTCAAATTTCGCGTAGAATCTATGTCTAATCTCTAAAGGGACAATTAAGAAACGATATTTACCCGACTAACAAAGAAATAGGATTCTCAAAATATTAAAAGCAAATAAAAATAAATTAGCAAATTTAAAATATTTTAACAAATACAAATAAAAGAGAATATATAAGATCAACGATTTAATAGATTACCCATCATCGCAAAATAGAGGGTGTTACAGAAAGCCTCCCATTTAAGCCCATTTTGAGCCCCAACATGTACCATTTCTCGCTCATCACCCTAGCTCAAACTCGAGCTCCTTCCCATCTATTCGACCCATTTCTACCTATCAAACTTCGACTCCCATGGATCATATCGTTACCCTACATACCATACTAAATATTCTTTTTTCTCCCCAAGAAAACTTCCCTCAAACTCTAACCAAACGCCTCAAAATCTCCTCACAACCGCAGCCTTAAACCACGCTTGCATCGTGTGGGAAATATCGGTATATTTCGTCATTAATTTACGGATTATAACGAAACTATAGTATATGAATTACGAGTCATAAATGAATTACATAATATAAAATTATAATGAATCTAGAATTAACCTTTGGTCCTAGCAAATTTGGCCTATGAACAATATCGAAATCGATATTCTCCTAATTGTTGCTCCCAAGATGCTCCGAGATATGCCTTGCTTGTGCTAGAATATTAGAGAAGAATTACTGCTAATCTTTCTTTTGTGTGATGATGAATGATAGAGAGAATTAGAGAGAAAAATCAGAATTTTTCTTTTTGCTCTTCTTGCTCTATTCGGCCGTTCCACTAGGGTAGTTGAAGGAGGAGTCTTTCCTCTTTTTACTACTCTTGTAATTAGGGTTTTGACCTAGTAACCATAAGAGAATAATAGGAGATCTTGTCTTATCTCTAAATAAACGAAAAAATAAGAGAAGATAAAGACTATTTTTTCTTTCCTTTTTCGGTTATATTAGCATGTAATATAATATATATATATATGTGAACTATAAATATGCGTATATTTATAATTTGCTAATTAAATATAACATATTATGTTTAATTACGAATTAACATTTTAATTCGTTTAAGCTTACATTATATACATTGATCAAATATAACGGTTTATATTCAATTACGAATTACATGTAATTCGTCTCAGCTAATATTATTTAATCGTTATTAAATAATCGTATCATCATTATATTGACTAAGCTTTTAGTCATATACATCGACTAACCTTTTAGTCATATAATAAGGCATCAATATGATTATATTATTCATATAATCACATCTCCTTTAGGTGTGACTTTTAGGGACCAGTTGATCACCGCCATTAAAATGACAATAACGTCAAACTCATAGCAAGCCAGCCGTTATCGATAAACGTTAATCAACTGATAAGAATACAAAGTATACCATGTGAACCTGTAAGAGATTTATTCATGTTATCACACTAACTGTGGAGGACACTAGCTCCAACAATCTCCCACTTGTTCTTACAAGTGTATGTGCGATAACCCGATTCTCATATACATAAATTTCTCCCACTCAATGTAAAACAATTTGCAAAGTCCGTATTTACAAAGGTCGCATTTTACAAGCGATCAGTATCAAGAGTGGTTTTCCCGACTAGAGAGTAACTTAAATGATAAACGAATCATTATTCGAGCATGGCCATGCATTTCAGTTACAACTCCTCGAGTGGCCCTGAGAAATAACAAAACCTGATAATGGTTTGATATTTTCCTCAACTCGAATCCTGCAGATACAAGCCGAATATGAAATGACCCAGTAAAAATCTACTTAGCCTCCTGTTACGGTCGACCATGAGAAAGAAACCAAAGTCACCCAAAAACTGCCTTAATCTCAAGAGACAGTCGATAGTCTAAAGAATCGACTCTTAGGAACACTATGGACGTCCTAGCCACGACTTGGCACCTAATGTTCTGAAACATTTAAGACTCCATAACGTTGTCACGATGTCCTACGATGTATCTTTATAACTCGTATCTGTGATCGATCAGTCAACCGTTTGACTTATGGCTCGTTGAACCCACCATCAATCAACTTCATAGTATAATTGCCACAGTTATCAGCTCATGTAGGCGATTACGGACCAAAACAATTATAATGTAATTCAGTTCACTTTGTGGCATTCAATGTTGTCGTACAATCCACATGAAAAACAAAATATGAAACAATACGATGATGTTATAAATAGTGCATGAAAAAGATACATTTATCTAATCCACATTATGACACCCTCAAATTTGCGGAAAGATAAACAAGTAATTTAAATAAATAAAAGATGAGAATACGTTTCTAATAGGTTCACTTTAGTGAAAATCGGTAAATTTTTAAAACCGGAACCTATCATTAAATATATTCATCATAACGAAGGTGTCTTAAAGAAAAAGGTTCATAACAAAAAGGTATCTGAAACGGGAGACATATCTCCCGTATAAATACAGAAATAAAAGAGTGTATAATATATACAATCCTAAGAACCGAATATAGGTCCAAGGAAATACTTCGCTCGCTAGCTCGTCAATGTACACAAGTATGCATCACAAACCTGCCAACCGCATTAAATATAAACACGGAAGCCACAGTCAGTGGGGAGTAACTCCGAGTTCTCCCAGCCACGAAATGTCGAGTTTAATAAAACATGAATACATAAAAGAGATGTATATGGAAAATACAAAACCTTAACATATACGATATGCTTTTCATGTTATGAAACAATTAACTAACATATAACCTATCATATGAAAGCTATCATGTGAATTTGATAATAATCTATAATACGAGGTAGGGAAGCTGGTATGCTAGCTCAGAGGTTACCGTTAACATGGCCATGATACACTCAAACCCTAATCAAACATAATATAATGTGAATCAGTTAACAACCGGTAATCCAAACTCTATCAACCTTAGCCGGCTTGCATCTCACCTTCTAAGATTCATAGAATCATCAAACATGAAAGACCAATACTTCTAGAAACAGGCATAAGTTCTTAGCACGGTCAATAGTCGACTTCTGTAACTCGAGTCTATACCACAAGGTAGGAAAACATCCTAGTCCTAGACTGATCAGACC
>JAIUZE010025021.1:0-13436 GCA_022085475.1 Heliosperma pusillum | reverse complement strand
ACGGTCACTCGGTGCAAAAAGTGGAAACATGCTAATAAAAATCCACGGCTCACACAAACCAAACCAAAACTTCCTGTCATTCCTCTCAACTCCCCTCTTACATCAGCATTTCTTATACACCAGCCACCCCCGCCATCAACAACTTCGGACACACAACCACCACATAAAACCACTTCCACGGCTACCAACACCACACACATAACCACTCGGACGATTACAACCGGCGAATTTTTGGTGCTACCTATCGACTCAGATCTACTAGTAAATTCGTCATCAACTTACTCATTTGCTATTTTGAGTATCTAGGGGAAGTTGGAGGTCACTAACAATGGCGGAAAAACGAGTAGAAAAAAGAACCACCACTTCAATGTACCTACTCTACTTTTCCATGTATCTAGCCACTATTTTAATGTACCTTCACATATATACACAAAATTAGTTGATAGGTACATTAAAATTCGTTTGAGATACACAAATATTCACTCATTTTGCTTACCCACACCAGCCGCCTCGCCCTGGTTTCTACTTCTTCTACCGTCGTCCCCAAGTGCTAGCAACGACCACCACAGCTCAACTTCTTGTCGTCGTCTAATTTTCACCGTCCCTCGCCGTCGCCGTCTGATTAATTAAATTGGATTAATGTCGTTGCAATTGATCGAGAACCTGATGTACGATTAATGGCGACGGGAAGATGGATGTATTATTTATGTACGACTAATGGCGACGGGAAGGTGGTTGTGATGGTGGTTGGGGAAAGAAGTTTATTTGGATGCGTATTTGGGTTGTTTAGGGTGGTTCGTGGTCGCCGGCGTTGTATAAGGTGACTGGTGGAATGGTTGGTGACGTCGCCAACCTAGGTCGTGGCGGCTGCCGGCGACAGGTAGTAGTGCTTATGGGTGTTGGGTGGTGATATACGAAAGGGTTCAGTGAGTGAAAATGAAAAGAGTGGGTGAGTTGCTATGTGATTTGAGCCTTTTATAGTTCGTTTCCACTTTTTGCACCGAGTGGTCGTTTCCACCGGATCTTGACTCTATATATATATATATATATATATATATATATATATATATATAGGATCACATAAGTCCACCTTCCTTAGGTGAGTCCATAAGTCCTAATATAGACCATTAGATCAAACAATTGAAGGGTTAAGATTAAAACAAAAAAAAGGTTGATATAAAAGCTCTCAACTAACCAAACCCTAATCAGTCTCACAACAACTACACACTTTTTCCCTCACTTCTCTCTCTTCCTCTCATCTCTCTAAAATTCCTTTTCCACCACCCATTTTCCGGCTGCCACCACGCCACTACCCGGCTCCTCCCTTGGCGACCACGACATCCCTCCTCCCTCCCTCGTCCTCCTGCCTCCACCACGCCGTTCGTCCTCCTCTGACCTCTCTCCTCTCCATTCGCCGCTCCTCCCTCCTCCCTCCTCCATCTTTTTGTGACCACGGCCACCGCCCCCGACGGCCTCTTGCCTGCAACCTCGGCCGCCTCTCTTCCTCCTGCCGCCATCTCCCTCGGCTCCTGATGCGTGTATTTTATATAAGACTTTTTAGTCCAGTTATGCACGCATTTCTATGTCATTTAGATTATATTATGTCACTATATACCCCTATTTGGCTACTTTGTACTTTCATTACCATTTTGTAGGTACAAGCTGCGTAGTAGCGGAAACCGAGCCAAAACAGTCCACTTTGCATGCATTTAGGAGAATGGAAGGAACGGAACAGAAGCTAATGCATGGGGAAGCGAGAAACCTCTCACAATCAAGTCCAAAGTCACGACCAACACTACATGCTAGGCCAGAAGACCTCGATCGACCATATCTTTGGTCGATCGAGGAGAGTACCGATGAAGAAGACCTCGATTGAGCTGTCATCTGCTCGATCGAGGGATGGTTGTTGAAGAGTTGGTCGATCGAGAGGATGAAGTCCTCGATCGACCGATATCCTCGAATAAAAGCCTCGATCGAAGGGGATTTTCCCTCGATCGAGTGGAATCCATCACGGGCCTTAAGTCCGTAGACTAATTAGGGTTAGAAGTCATGTTATGCATTATATAAGACTCTTAGGTCGTCATTAATGTATTATGATCTACTTAGCAGACAATAATCATTCACCATTAGTTTATGAACTTTCTTAATCTTTAAGTTTACATTCGGGTTTATTATCTACGCGGATTTGTTCTTTACGCCGGATTTGCTAAGATTGTAAAATCTTTTCTCTCCTTTATTCTTAATCTTTGTTTTAATCTTAATTACTGTTTTACCTTTCTTAATTGCTGCGTTATTGTTCTTTATGCTTGTTAATTACGATTATATCATGTCTGATGTCATATAATCAATCGTTTTTATTGCTAGCATCATTAATAGTATGAGTAGCTAATTCCCTTATGTGTTAGGATGAGGAAAACTGTAATAAAGGCATGATAGGATAGAGTATTTTAGTTAGTCTTGAATATGAGAATCAATCTAAGCAATGTAATTGAGGTTAGTCGAATGAGTGCACGCAGGAGACTAGTTAGGTAGTTAACCATGACCTGGATCGACAGATTGGAAGGGAAAGGCTTGCTTATAATTGATAGGTGACTCCTAAGAGGACGGGAGTTAATTAGAAAAATCCCTAGGGTGGTTTGAGACCGAGAGGAGAAAACCATTACCCTTCTCATCGATAGATTGACTGACTTAGTTGACCCGTAGATGCCGATATTGCAGTAGACCGAATCCTTGCATATTCTTCCTTTATCTGATTTATTTCGTGTTAACCTCTACCTTTATTTCTCTTCCTTTAAAATGTTATTTAGTTTAGTTTAAAACCAAATAAAAAACCCCAGACTGTGACTGACAGACTTAGATTACAGATAGTTAATTTCCTCCCTGTGGAGATCGACTCTACTTCCGCTATCTTCTTTAGTTAGTAGACTTAGGCTTTTATTTTTGGTGTATAACGACTCGCATCAAATTTTGGCGCCATTGCCGAGGAGGCAATTTAATTTTCTGTTTATTTATTTCTGTCTCGTCTTAAGGAATTTCTAATTCCTTGAGACTGTTTCACCATACTTGTTTCACCATGTCACGCGCTTCCCTTAGCTGACTTCACACCTGATTTGTTTATGCATGACAAAGCTTCGGCTCCTATCGAGCCTATAGCTCCTGTTTGTGATATTCCTATTGCTACCGTAACACCTCCGCCCCAGCTTGGGAGCGAATAGGAGGAACGCGCTATTGTGTGTTGTCTTACAGATAATAGATCGGCAGCATTAGAGCTGAAGAAGGAAGAGCCATGTTCGCATGATGGTATCAAGAAGACGTCCAAGAAGGAAAAAGGAGTTCGCACATATTCGAGTGATTCGGAAGTGGAGCTAGTGAACTGAAACCTCTCAGGAAAAGAGTGATATCAATGTCAAATAGACTCAGGCTAGCACTCTTCTCACATACAAGCTAACTCACTCAGGAATGACTCAACAACCTGCACTAGGCCAGGCAATTCAGATAGTACTTTGTATCTTAGCACACAAGCATAGATGACAAAGGTTGTGTTAGGACTCAAGACACAAGTAATGAATTCTAAACACTGCAGTCTTAGTTCACACGCAAGTTTCACTAAGAAATGCTACAACACTTAGCTTTTGCTGAAGGATTGTTTTGAACAAAGTTCATAATTATATTAATCAAAGTCTGCCTTCTTTAGGTTACAACTTAGGCCTTATATAGGCAATTCAACAGATCCTGACCCTTAAAAACAAGGACATCTAAGGGCTTAGAAGCCTTACATCTTACTGAGAAAACAAACTACAAAGTCAGCTAATGAGGACAACAAAAACAGACTGCAAACAGAGAAAACAAAAACTGCAAAAGTAGGTTTGTCCCTTTCCAGAAATGGTAAGTCTGCAAACTGTCTTGGGAAGTCTTTGCTTGGCTTGTTCTTGCTGTGTTTGGACTGACAACGGCTTCATATAAGACCTTCCTAACATACTAACTACACCTGAGGTTGATCATACACAAAAATAAGGAGTTTTGGACAGAAACATTGGCCTTGGTGCCAGCTGACTCCTCCATATGACCTTCACTCTTCTAGGCTGTTTTAGATGGACTTCTAGACTTTATTTAGAAAACTTTTCCTGGACTTTTCTCTTGCTAAGGACATCAACTTTAAGGGAAAAGAAGATGGAGCCCTTGGTTGGACTTGTACTGCATGATATTGGATTGATATTCTGGCTGGTCTTGGCTATTTTTCAGGAAACTGGACCCTGCTCTTGTGACCCTTCTTGTGGCAGTGCTTTCGTGACTTGTTGTTGCTTCTTGACTGTAATGGGGGTGCTTGGGGAGTGTTATACTTGGTGCCTTTGGTGTGGGGCTCGTGCTTGTCTGGTTGGGGGTTGGTTGGGACCCTTTGGCTGCAATGGTGCAATCCTGGCTAGCTGAGTTCTTGGCTTGGTGTTGATGGGGTTCTGCTCCTGTTTCAAACTCTCCTTCTTGAAAAGGATTTGCCCTCAAATCCTCACTGCTCTCCTCATCAGACTCTCCATAGTATGGGCTCAGATCACCCACATTGAATGTTCCATGTACTCCATACTCCCCTGGGAGGTCAATCTTGTATGCATTGGACCCCAACTTCTCTATGACCTCAAAGGGACCCTCTGCTCTTGGACTTAGCTTGTTCTTTCTTTTGTCAGGAAACCTCTCCTTCCTTAGGTGCAACCACACTAGATCTCCTGCCTTGAACTCTTTGGACTTCTTTGGACCCTTTGCTCTGGCTTTATACATCTCATTAGTCTTCTCAATTTGCTGTTCCACCTTAGCATGTATCTGCATCATCTATTCTACCCTGTTCCTTGCATCATAGGGCACCACCTTCCTTGCCATTGGTACAAGTTCTGTTGGCATCAAGGGGTTAGTGCCATAAACAACTTCAAATGGAATTTTACCTGTACTGGTGGAGGGGGCTCTGTTGAAAGCAAATTCTGCCTGTGCCAGCTGCAAATCCCAATCCTTTAAAGACCTTGAAATGATACACCTGAGGATCCTGCCCAGAGTCTTGTTTGTTACCTCTGTCTGCCCATCAGTTTGGGGATGATGAGAGGTGCTGAACAGGAGCCTTGTCTTTAGAAGCTTCCAAAGTGTCCTCCAGAAGTGACTCATGAACTTAGTATCTCTGTCAGATACTATGGTTCTTGGTACTCCATGGAGCTTCACAATTTCCTTGAAATACAAGTCTGCAACTCCCATGGCATCTTCAGTTTTCTTGCAAGCAACAAAGTGTGCCATCTTACTAAATCTGTCCACAACCACCATGACTGAGTCCTTGCCCCTCTGAGTTCTAGGAAGAGCCACTATAAAGTCCATACTAACATCCTCCCAAGGCTTGTCTGGGACTGGCAAGGGGGTGTATGCTCCAGCCTGAAAGAATGACTTGGACCTCTGGCAAGCACTACACCTTCTTATCACATCCTGAACATCTCCCAACATCCTTGGCCAATAGAATTGTTCCTGCAGCATGTCATAGGTCTTTTGGATGCCAAAGTGGCCAGCTAGACCATTTGAGTGAACCTCTTTCACTAACAACCCCCTATAAGGACCCTTTGGTATACAGAGTTTGTTCCCTAGGAACAAGAATCCTTCCTGCACTGAGTATCTACTCCCATTCTTAGTGTTGCCCTCCAGTCTTGCCACCCAGTCTTCTTTGAAATCAGGATCCTCCCTATAAAGCTCCTTCATGTGCTCAAACCCAAGCACTCTCTGCTCCATGTATGTCAGCATCATGGTTCTCCTTGACAAAGCATCTGCCACTACATTGTTTTTCCCCTCAATGTACTTACTGGAGAATGAGAAGGACTGCAAATACTCCACCCACTTAGCATGCCTAGCATTCAACTTATGTTGCCCATTGATGTACTTGAGTGCCTGGTGGTCAGAGTGTAATACAAAGGGCTTGGGCTTCAGGTAGTGACCCCAATGGTTCAAGGCTCTGACTATGGCATAGAATTCTTTGTCATAGGTTGAGTAGTTGAGCTTAGCACCACTCAGCTTCTCACTAAAGTAGGCCACAGGTTTTTGCTCTTGCATTAGGACAGCACCAATGCCTATGCCACTAGCATCACATTCTACTTCAAATAATTTGTTAAAATCAGGGAGAACAAGTATGGGAGACTCACACAAGAGGTCTTTGATGATATTGAAAGACCTCTCAGCCTTGTCATTCCACCTAAACTCTCCTTTCTTCATGCACTCAGTTAAGGGGGCCATGATGGAACTGAATCCCTTGATGAATCTTCTGTAGAAGGAGGCCAGGCCATGAAAGCTCCTCACTTCAGTAATAGTTTTAGGGACCTGCCACTCCCTTATGGCCTTTACCTTGTCTTGATCAACAGCAACTCCTTCTTTGGAAATAATGAATCCCAAGAACTGAACTTCTTCCTGCATGAATGTACACTTTTCCATCTTGCCAAACAACTTGTGCTTCCTCAGGATATCAAATAAGAATCTCAGGTGTAAGAGGTGTTCTTCTGTTGAGGGGCTGTAGACTATGTCATCAAAGTACACAACAATGAACTTCCCCAGATAGGGCCTCAGAACCTCAGTCATCAACCTCATAAAGGTGCTTGGAGCATTAGATAAACCAAAGGGCATGACCAACCACTCATACAACCCATGTTTGGTCTTGAAGGCTGTTTTCCACTCATCCCCAGCCCTGATCCTTACCTGGTGATATCCCTGCCTCTGATCAATCTTGGAGAAGACCTGAGCCCCACTCAGCTCATCCAGGATATCATTCAACCTTGGTATAGGGAACCTGTATTTGATGGTAATGTTGTTGATGGCCCTACTGTCTATGCACATCCTCCAGGACCCATCCTTCTTTGGCACAAGCAAGGCAGGAACTGCACATGGACTGAGGGACTCTCTCACAAAACCCTTGCTGAGTAAGTCACCAACCTGAGCTTGTAGTTCTTGAGTGGCCTTTGGATCACTCCTGTAAGCAGGTTTGTTGGGTAGCATTGCTCCAGGGATGAGATCAATATGATGCTCTATTCCTCTAAGAGGGGGCAATCCACTAGGCAAGTCAGCAGAGAATACATCCCTATAATCCTCCAGCACTTGTTGAACATCAGCTGGAATGTTTCCTTGGGGAAGTAGGACCTCTTTGGTTAGCAGGATGAACACAGTTTCATCACCCATAAGCTCTTGAACCATCTCAGCTTCACTCAGCAGTAAGACTTCTTTGGAAATGTCATTGACAGGGGCAATGTTCCCTTTAACATTGGGGGGTAAAGGGGCTAGTATGATCTTCTTGTTACCAAACTTGAAAACATAGGTGTTGTCCCTCCCATGGTGTACAGAGTCTCTATCAAACTCCCAGGGCCTGCCCAACAGAAGGTGACAAGCATCCATAGGTAGAACATCACACAAGACCTCATCAGTGTACCCCTTGCCAATAGAGAATGGCACAACACACTGCTTGTCAACTCTTACTTCCACTCCCTTGTTCAGCCATCTCAGTTTATAGGGGTGGGGGTGTCCTTGTGTGGTTAGGGACAGTTTCTCCACTAGGGTTGTGGAGGCTACATTGGTACAGCTTCCCCCATCAATTATCATGTTACAAACCCTTCCCCTTATAGTGCATCTGGTCCTGAATATTTGCTGTCTCTGATCATCCTCTAATGGTTGAGGTTGGGTATGCATAACCCTCCAGGTTACTAGACTCAAGCCTGCATCTGGTTCTATCATTTCCTCTCTAGGCTCTTCCTCATGTTCCTCCAAACTCTCCTCACATACAAGGATCTCATCTTCACCCCATTCTACAACATCCATACTGCTCAAAGCCCTTTTAGAGGGACACTCTTTAGCAAAATGCCCAAACCCCTGACATTTAAAGCACTTCTTAAGGGATACTGTCTTTCTCAAGTCTGTCTCAGGGGCCTTGCCTTTGTCTGACACTGAGGGTTTGGCTGGGACCAAGGGTTCTCCTATTCTTACTCCAGTGAAGGGTTTGAAAGAAGGTCTAGTCTGTGGCCTGGGAGGGGTTGGTTTTCCCTTCCCTAGCTTCTCAATCCTCAAGGCTAGACTCACTGCTTCCTCAAAAGAGTAAAGGTGCTGCAATCTTACTCTGCTAGCTATCTTTTCATCAAGACCTTCTAAAAACCTAGCTATCTTCTGCTCAGGCTTTTCAGTAATCTCACATTGTAGTGTGAGTTGCTCAAAGTCCCTCAAATAGGACTCAACAGGTCTACCTTCTTGTTTCAGGTGGGTAAGTCTGATAAACATGTCTTGAGTGTAATCTTTTGATACAAACTTAACCCTCATTTTCTTTTTCAGTTTATCCCAAGATTTAATAGGATCCTTACCCTCCCTAGTCCTCTGAGCCTTCATATTTTCATACCACAAGGATGCATATCCTTTCAATTTCATGATGGCTACCTTAAAGGCTCTTCTATCAGTGTAACCCTTGAACTCAAAGACTCTTTCTACAGACCTTAACCAGTCTAGGAAGTCATCAGGGTTCATACTACCTAGAAAGTCAGGGATTTCTACCTTTAAGTCTTTGTCATGGTGCCTAGGAAGGCCCTGCTCCGAGTTCTCTGAATCTGAGGCCTCCTCTTGCTCCATATGTTGCCTCCTTCTTGCTGCAACAGGTGGCACAGGTGCTCCTCTACCTCGTCCTCTGCCTCCTCTTCCACCATTGTTGAGCTGACCACCTAAGAATTCATTGAAGGATGCTGTAACCTCCATAACAGTTCTAGCAAGGCCATGAACTGTGGTTTCAAGCCCTGCTAATCTCTCTTCACTCATGGGTAGTTTTTGTGTTTTTAATGTAGGTAGGTAAATGTACTCACAAACCAAAAGCTCTGATAACCAATTGAACTGAAACCTCTCAGGAAAAGAGTGATATCAATGTCAAATAGACTCAGGCTAGCACTCTTATCACATACAAGCTAACTCACTCAGGAATGACTCAACAACCTGCACTAGGCCAGGCAATTCAGATAGTACTTTGTATCTTAGCACACAAGCATAGATGACAAAGGTTGTGTTAGGACTCAAGACACACAAGTAATGAAGTCTAAACACTGCAGTCTTAGTTCACACGCAAGTTTCACTAAGAAATGCTACAACACTTAGCTTTTGCTGAAGGATTGTTTTGAACAAAGTTCATAATTATATTAATCAAAGTCTGTTTCTTTAGGTTACAACTTAGGCCTTATATAGGCAATTCAACAGATCCTGACCCTTAAAAACAAGGACATCTAAGGGCTTAAAAGCCTTACATCTTACTGAGAAAACAAACTACAAAGTCAGCTAATGAGGACAACAAAAACAGACTGCAAACAGAGAAAAGAAAGACTGCAAAAGTAGGTTTGTCCCTTCCCAGAAATGGTAAGTCTGCAAACTGTCTTGGGAAGTCTTTGCTTGGCTTGTTCTTGCTGTGTTTGGACTGACAACGGCTTCATATAAGACCTTCCTAACATACTAACTACACTTGAGGTTGATCATACACAAAAATAAGGAGTTTTGGACAGAAACATTGGCCTTGGTGCCAGCTGACTCCTCCATATGACCTTCACTCTTCTAGGCTGTTTTTGATGGACTTCTAGACTTTATTTAGAAAACTTTTCCTGGGCTTTTCTCTTGCTAAGGACATCAACTTTAAGGGAAGAGAAGATGGAGCCCTTGGTTGGACTTGTACTGCATGATATTGGGTTGATACTCTGGCTGGTCTTGGCTGTTTTTCAGGAAACTGGACCCTGCTCTTGTGACCCTTCTTGTGGCAGTGCTTGCGTGACTTGTTGTTGCTTCTTGACTGTAATGGGGGTGCTTGGGGAGTGTTATACTTGGTGCCTTTGGTGTGGGGCTCGTGCTTGTCTGGTTGGGGGTTGGTTGGGACCCTTTGGCTGCAATGGTGCAATCCTGGCTAGCTGAGTTCTTGGCTTGGTGTTGATGGGGTTCTACTCCTGTTTCAGCTAGACTCCAAGAAAAGATCGTATGTGTGGAAAAAGAAGTCGGAAATTACCGCAGCTGAGAGTAATTCCGCAAGTCAAAGGCCTGACGGTGGCCTTGTCACAAAACTATTTGGCTATTAGCCGGGTTTGCAACCCCGTGCAATTTGTAAATAACAATTTATTGTGTTTTCATTAGACAATTAGACAATTAGACTATCTACTTAGATTAGACGTTACGTTATAATCCGTAGTTTAGATAAACAATTTACTTTTCCTGTTAGACATTTTTTGGTATGTTTTGGGTATCGTTTCTGCAGGAAAAAGAAGCGGAAATCAATTGCTAAAAGTCGAAGGCTGTGCAAATTGGAAAACCTTTCAATCGAGTAAATTGTTACTCGATCGAGAGACTTGGGGAAGAAAAAGACCTCGATCGAGTAAAATTTCTACTCGATCGACCGAACCCAGTTTGATGCTGGTTTGGGGAAGCTGTTGTTTTGTGAGTTTTTCTGTTTATTTTTCCATTCTTTGTATATATTTCATCCCATAGGAACTTGAATTAGGTTGTATTTACCTTTCCCTTATATGCTGTTGTGTTGTTGCCAATGAGGACATTGTCTGTTTTGGTTTGGGGAGGTGTTTTGCATCCTTTTGCGTCTGCATTTGCATTCGTATTGCATTCACGTTTACAATTCATGTTAATTAGAATTTTTTTTTGAAAAAATCAAAAATATCACGTTTATTTTTGCATATAGTCGAGTCGGATTGGAGTCTTGTTCGTGATGAAATTGCACTACAAGTCTATTGTATGCTATTCCTTGCACCATTCTTGACTTACTTAGTAAAATCGAAGTATGAACTATTGAATTTTGTCTTGGAATTTAAATTTGACTATTAGACTTGACTCAACATTTTGGCAAACTACTTATATATTCTGAGTTTTAGAGCCTATAACTGGTGACATTTATGACCAATTCATCTAGGAATGAGAGTAGTTACTCCCCACATCTCGTGTCAATTGCTTGTATATGAACTTTGATTTCTTATTGCCTGCACGCATTAGTTTTGTGGTCGGTATTACGTGTTTTGAGAATATTTTCATCTCCCTTTTCCTTATTTTACCCCATTAACTCCACATAAAGCCATATATGCCTGTTGCCCTTAACTACCTTCTAAACTGAGCCTACCTTTGCCGAGCTAGTTTAGTAGTCGAGGTATATTTTAATGTTGTGACAGTTTTTGACTCGTTTTCGTTGATTGGAGTGGGTATTTGCGAGAAAAAGAAGAGAAGTGATGAATAGTACCTTGATCGAGCAGCTTTTAGCTCGATCGAGCAGATGTAGTTGTTTGTTACCTCGATCGAGTGACTTATTTCACTCGATCGAGGGGTTTTTCCCTCGATCAGCCAAGAAAGAAAAAAAAGAAAGAAAATGAAAAATGAATAAAATATAATAAGAAAAAAATAATTGGCTGAAGTTTTTGTTATTTACACCTCCTATGCTTATTATTATTTGTCGAGGTGCTTTATGGGATATGTGTTGTATATGCCTAGATATGTTTGTTGGAGCTAGTGTCCTCCACAGTTAGTGTGATAACATGAATAAATCTCTTACAGGTTCACAGGGTATACTTAGTATTCTTATCAGTTGATTAACGTTTATCAATAACGGTTGGCTTGCGAGGAATTTGACGTTATTGTCATTTTAATGGCGGTAATCAACTGGTCCCTAAATGTCACACCTAAAGGATGTGTCTGAGAGATGTGATTATATGAATAATATAATCATATTGATGCCTTAGTATATGACTAAAAGGTTAGTCAATGTATATGACTAAAAGGTTAGTCAATGTAATGATGATACGATTATTTAATAACGATTAAATAATATTAGCTGAGACGAATTAAATGTAATTCGTAATTGAATATAAACCGTTATATTTAATCAATGTATATAATATAAGCTTAAACGAATTAAAATGTTAATTCGTAATTAAACATAATATGTTATATTTAATTAGCAAATTATAAATATATTGATATTTATAATTGTCATATATATTATATTGCATGCTAATATAACCGAAAAAGAAAAGAAAAAAAATAGTATTTTCTACTCTTATTTTTCGGTTAATAGGAGTTAATAATAAGAAAAAAAAGATCTCCTATTATTATTTTATGGAACTAGGTCAAAAACCCTAATTACATGAGTAGTAATAAGAGGAGAGACTCATCTTTCTAACCCGATGCTATTCGGCTGTGATAGAGCAAGAGGAACAAGTTTTTTCCTTCTCTTGAATTCTCTTTATCATTCATCATCATACAAAAGAATAGTTAGCAGTAACGTTTCTCAAAAATTATTCTAGCACAAGCAAGGCATATCTTGGAGCATCTTGGGTGCAACAATTAGGAGAATATCGATTTCGATATTGTTCATAGGCCAAATTTGCTAGGACCAAAGGTTAATTCTAAATTCCTATAATTTTAGATTATGCAGTTCATTTATGACTCGTAATTCATATACTATAGTTTCGTTATAATCCGTAAAATTAATGACGAAATATACCGATATCTCCTACAAGTGGTATCAGAGCCAAGGGCTACGAAATTATTTTATATGTTTTTCGTACTTGGTGAAATATAAGATTAGATTTTTTTTGTTTTTTTTGTTTTGTTTTCGGCCGAGAAAAGAAAGAAAAAAAAAATTTGACTTTTTTTGGTACTGTTCACGGCACTGTTCAGCCTTGAGAAAAAAAATAATAATTTGCCTTGTTTTCCCATTTTGATTCATTATAATTGTTGTTTTAAATAGTTAAGACGATAACATGATGAATTTGTAGTTGTTTTTATTTAATAAGGATTAAATTAAAATGTATATGGAAATCGATTTGAATGTTCTTCGCTATATATTTTTCGGTATTCATTGATTTAGATATTCATTTTAAATTGTTAAATTGAATCATCTAGTTTGTATCGATGTTTAATAATGATTAGATGTTGATAATTTGTACCGATCTTGAAAATATTAGTAACATCAAATTATTTTTTTAAAAGAAAAAAAAAACTGTTTTTTTATATTTTTGGGCCGAAAAGTTTTTTTTTTTGTTATTATTCATTATAATGATAATGTTTTTGTTTATTGTTGTGAAGAAGTTCACAATGATTGGATACCCAATTATTTTAAAGTGGTTTAAAATAATGTTGTATTAATTCATATTAATTCATATGAATTAAAATTGGATTATGTTTGGTTGAGATTATTGTGATTAATTAAGGAATTATCACATAATTTTGATCATTTTAAAAGGTGGTTTGGATAAATTACTCTTCATAATTAAAGAATTATGTCTTGAATGTTTAATTTATAGTTGATGCATTTTATCTTATTGAATGAATGGTTGAATGGTGTAATTTACGTATTTTTGCAATCGGTTGTAATTTGTATTACCTAGTGTGGCCTTAGTTGATCATGTTTTCGTAATGATGGAAACATGATCTTT